>UCOM01001531.1:0-39615 GCA_900474385.1 Ormyrus pomaceus
CAGAAATATAGGACGTTTAAAATATTAAACTTCCAACTAATTTTAAAAAAAGAATACGCAAATTGACAACTATCGAGTGATTGAATGTTTACTATAAAGAAAAATTCATAAGCGTTCCACCATTTGGAATATTTTAATTTGGTCAAAATTCGCTCAAAAAAGTATTCACCAATTTCATAAAAAATTAGTTTTTTAACTGGTATGATCTCTTTAATAGATTCTACTAAATAAATCCTTTTGAATTTTTTCATTAAATCCGTTTGTTCAATGTCCACTCCAAATGTAGATTGAAATAAAGTTTTGAATAAAAGGTGATATCTTACAGTGCTCGTTCGATTTCCAATTAAGATAATTGGTTCGTTCTTATCAAAGCAGTCATTAAATATATTTATCTAAAAAATAGGGATTTTGGAAACATTACAAAACTAAAATTTATATAAATATTTAACGACTTACTATGTGCGTATAAGTTTCTTTTTCCCAAACTTTTAAATCATTTTTTCTAGACAGTTGTTCAGAGAAGTGGTTTTGATCGCAAGAACAACAGCTAATTAATAATTTTAGTACGCATAGTACTGCCAAAAAAATTGCCATGTTTTATTTTTTATTCACATCTTGCAAATTGTATCATATCATGCAATATCATATTTATATTTTACAATGTATTTAAAGGTCACATTGGAAAGGGAGCAAAACGTTAACTGAAAATGTAAGAACTAACAGCAAAAAGCAAATCAATATGAATGTTGACTCAATTGACTTTTTCATATTTTTGTTAGAACCAGTCTTGCTCAAAACAAGACAACGATAATGCGAGTATGCATTTAAGCAAATATATTGTTTTTGTATTCATTTCTGTTTGATCAGCCAAGTATCCTGATGGCTTGAAATGATTAAGTAAATAAAAAAAATATCCTACAATCAATTGTTAAAAAAATTAAATTCCTACATATGAAAACTACATTCAAAAGAATTCTTTTATTCGCATTCTTTTTCATCCAACTTGTTACTCGAATTCAAATTTAAATATCACATTTCACATTAATGCGCAAAAAAAGATCCCTCCCGAGAGAAAAAAAAACTACAATCCAGCAAGCAGCCCACTAATTGATCCTAATTCAGTCTCGTCAGACCCAAACTTTCCCCGAGACCCGCTCCGAGAAATGCACCTGCAGCAGCATCGGGTCAGCGTCTGAGCCGATCCGAAAGCCGAGGGAGCCCGCCTATATTGCATCGCTACCAAGGCGGTCGTAAAGCCTGGCGGCCGCAATCGCCGAAACATCAAACATTGATCAAGCAGCAGCAGCAGCAGAAACAGGAATTTTTATGGCGATCCGTCGCGCCGCCAGAAAAGAAGGGCTTTTATCTCGACCCCTTTTTTTACCTTTGTTTGTTGGGATCCGGCTACTTGTTTGTCGAGGCCTTGATAAGGTCGAGGTGGGATGGAGAACGCTTCTTGCTTTTAGTTTTTAGTTTTAGACGTATTTTTTGGCGGGCTCGCGATATTCCGGTGCTTTAGTGAGGCGTAAGACGGTTGGGCAGTCGGTGGGTGAGGTTTTGGAAGCGGTGAAAGGATGCGGCAAATTTTATCTGAAGGATGTAAGTTTCTCGAGCTACCTGCAACTGTGTTTGAAAAGAGAAACTCTGATAAGGCTTGTGCCTATATGAGAAATGAAAGTTAGTGCTCTTACGGTTTAGAAAATATTTATAATCATAATCTGTTGTAATTAGCTTTGTAAATCTGTTTTTATCGCTCCTTATTTAACTCGCTTTCCTGAATTAATTTATTATTCATACGTTAAACAAGTATTAACTTATAGGATAATATATTGATATTTTTATTGATATTTTATACTCAAAACATTATTAGAACTTGAAAGAAAAATTAAATTGTCAAAAAAGTCTGACATTAGCAATGATCCACATAACAAAAAAGAGGATATAAGTTCCTAAATTTTCGAATGCTAGCCGTTTATTAATTTTAATTTTATACTTTATTTTCTTTATTTTTACTTGGGTTTTGTTTTTGATTACCGTTGTCTATTTATTTTTAGACACGTTAAATTTTCTTAACTAGACCGCTTATTTTAATAAAGCGGAAAAATAAAGAAACACTTGTGTTCCTTTTGATATTGCCTCCATCAAATCTCACGTCAAACTTCCTCGAAAAACCTCATTTTGCCACTTCTTCAAAAATTAAATTGTCTAGTATTTCAACTTATCCTATAATCAACATTCCTATAATCACTTAACCAAAAACTATTTTTGAACGAAAACTAAAAAAAAACGCGGTGATTACTAATACACACCGCTTTCGAAACAGCAAACGGCTCGCGTCACGAAAACTACGTCGCGGCTCCGACATCCTTCAACACGTTCGAAGAAACCGATTTTCCCTATTTATCCTAGAAGGCACACACACGAGTTCCCGCTCACAAAAGGCTGTCTCGCGCGGCTTTCGGCAATGATTTTCTCTCCGCGTCTGCGATCGAGAGAGAGAGAGAGAAATGACTCGGACAAACAGAGCTCGTCACTCGTGATATATACATGCGTCGCTGCTGCTCCTCCGCTCAAATAAGCCGCGAGATTCGGTGCGCCGCCTGTTGATTTTTCTCATTATTACGTGGCAGCGCACCCCGAGGGAGCCGCGCGCTTTTTCGGACTCGCGCTCGGTTTTTCGGAGAGAGAGAGAGAGACGCTGGTTTATGTACCCGGAGCGGTGTACAAAGATTTCGCTTCGAATTTTTTGAGCGCCCGACTGCTTTTCGGTGCGTCGTGGGTTTGGCGATTGCTTTGGGCTGAGTTTCTTTGTGCGGACGGAGAGGAGAGATTTTAGCTTTGGGAGAGATTTTTTTTACAGAGTACACAGCTTTTGTTTAAGTTTATGATGTATACTTAAGTTTCTTCGACGCTTTGGTTACTCCAATTAGTTTTTTCTTTTAGTAGACTTGGTGAGAAACGAAATTTTCAAAAATTTTTAGTTGAAGAAAAAAATTTGATACCGTAAGAATCAGAGATTTATGATTTAGTTTATCTAATGATTTTAATACGATTAATGTATTAAGAAAAAGTTGTTTTGACAGTTAATCGAAATAAGTAAAAAATTATTAAAATGTAAACTAAATTTTGTCTCATCAGCTGGAACAAGTAAAAAAATTCTTACAAATGGAAAGATAATAAATTTTTGTTGACTGTTAATGACGGAATTGGACTTAATAAGAAAAGATTTGAAGTATAAATAAATATATTATTATAAAGAAACTCTTTTAAATGATTTCTCTAACATAGGCGTTAGTTTTAAATAGCTTAAAAATTATAAATAAAAAAGTAATAAATTGCCTTTGATAAATAAATACCTGATCCATCAGTCTAAAATCATCTTGCTAAACCGCGTGAAAAATATTCTTTGCGCCGACCTCCATCCGTCGAAATTCTTCCAAAAAATTCCACATTTTCACCATGGAAATCCCGTCGCGGCATCGAACCCCCGCACGAATCCTCCGCGAACTCATCCTCCATTCTCATCGTCAACTCCGTCCTCCGAAACTCGGTCCACCGCTCAAAAAATCGGTGGCCGATCGAAAAAGCGGCGCGCTCGCGCACAAAATCGCGTCGCCCGAAACTGTCCGACTCGCGGAAAATCGACGAAAAATCGCGGCTCATCCCCCGCTCGGAGCGGCCGCCTTTTCCCATATATCGGCTCCCTCGCTCTCTCTCTCCCTCTCTCTCTCTCCTCGCGACGGATACACGCACCGCGCGCTGGGCGGGGTCCAGTCCGCCTGCCCCTCGCGCGCGCCCATTGGCCGCTCCTCGCTCGTGGCCCCGCGGGCCCCGGCTCCAATGGCCACCCGCGCCGCGGCGGCGACCAATGGCCGCTCGGGGACCGCCGCTAATTAGGGGCGCAATTAGCGGCGGCGGCGGAGCAGGCTACTCGGGGGCTCCTCTCCGCACGCGAGCCCGCGCCTGCAGTCGTCGTGTGTCTTCGCGTTCGCCGACTAGTGTGAAATATCGCGCCCTGGTGTTACAAGCGGAGCACGCGATCGGCTCTACGCGCGGCCTTTTGTTTCTGCGAGAGAAGAGAGACGTCAGGAGGACTCGCCGATTTTTTTTTTTTTTCTCGCTTTGCGGTGTCGGTGTGTGAATCGGTGCGAAAAAGCCGGCCGCCGTTGCGAGGACGATGCGCCACTGCTGCCGCTGCTGCTACTGCTGCCGGCTTTTTTTCGTAGGGAGTTGATAATTGGGAGGCCTATCGAGAGGAGGACGGAGATAAGGATTGATTCGAGGGAGGGAGGGAGTGAGGTAATGTAAGGATTTTTATGCGGACGAAGAAGTGTGCGGATTTGCGATCCGACGATTTATGGGGTCGACGGGGGGGAAGTGGTGCGATGGCTGGGTTTCGCGGTGATTGAAAAGCAATAGAAACTGAAGTTGGCTTTTAGAAAGTTTCTTTTTTCTTCATTTTTACAAAGACAACCTACTCGTCGAGTTGTCTTTTCCGTTGTCGTACTTTCGTGCGACAACGGGAACCTTCAATTTATAGTGGAATCTGAACCAATTAGCTTTGAAGATGATAGACACTTGTAAATAAATGAAGTGGCGTTTCAATGTTCAATGATCGAATCATCACTTCTGGACTTTTAGTAATTAAATTTTGGCAAAGAAAGATTTCTTTTATAATGCGCATAATGGTTTTTCAATTGGTGGTTAATAATATTAAAATAAATAAAATAAAAGTTTTTTAAAGCTTCACCATTGCAACGCGCGATGTTTAGTAGAATAAATCTTGCCAAAGATTTTTGCAATTGTTGATTATCCCGCATTTAATGTCGCAACCCCTTTTCGGATATTAGCGATAGAATTACAACTAAAGACAGTAGGTTTTGATGCACGTATTAATTTTTTTGCAAAGTTATTGCGGTCGGTGAGTTTCAATTCCCGCCCACCGAAAAATCCGCCAACATTTTTTAAAACGTCTCCGAAAATTTCGGATTGGCGGCCGGATTGTAACCCGCACCCTCGAGCCGTCTTATCTTGTGAATCGAAGTCCGGCCTTTACCTCGAAGTAAACAGACCGATCCCTTAACCGTCTGGGCCAAGGTCTGTTTTAGAAACTGTTTTTCTTTTACAGGAAAGTTCATCCTGAACTGAACGCCAAATATATTTATTCAACTACAATATTCTATCCTAGTTCTTTATTTCTCAGCAATGTCAAAATTCACAACAGCAATTAAACGCGTCGCCGTTAAAAAAACCACTTCCCCGTCGCCACATCCGCTCAAAAATCACGCACTTCTCAAAAATCACAAAAAAAACTCCCACCGTCCCCTACCCCGACTAATCGATCAAATCTGCACTCGCAGACACATCACCGCGCCAAAAATGCAAACCGTCGCCTCGAGCACGTCGAGCCAGGAGGACTCGGGCGGCAACAACGTTGGCGGCGGCGGCCGAGGCGGCTCCTGCCGCGCGGATCGCGATAAGGATCGACAGGAGCTGCAGCCGATCGCCGAGGACAGGGAGGACCGCGGCGCGGACTCGGCGCAGCCGTGCGACGGCGGCGCGAACGGCCAGGGACTGTCGCTCGCGCTCGAGGACCGCGAGCTCTGGACCAGGTTTCAGTGCATCACCAACGAGATGATCGTCACCAAAAATGGCAGGTTAGTCGAGCGGGGATCGTATAAAAATATATAATACATTGAGAAAAAAACTTCATTGAATCAATGAAATCGGTAATTTTATAGTGGCAATTACACATTTAATCATTTAAATCAAAGAATCAAAGAATAGATCCAATGACAAATATGTAGTTGTCACTATGTGATTAAAGATTTCATTGATTCCATGAAATTGTTTTTCTCAGTGTACGTATTGTAGATACATTATTATTTTTGATTGAAAAAAATGGAAACAAATTAAATTTAAGACGTTAAATGCGGTGATTCAATATTTTATGAAATACTTATAGATAATTCTTAATTGTCGAAACCTGCAGATAAATTTTGCATTTATAGCACTGTCGAGCAAAGATGTATTCCATAATGTAATACACTTGAATCAATTAAATGCTTCATTACCCCGTAACATTCCCACTCCGCACTCAGTCCAGACACAAAATCCCCGAATACAGTTAAGCTCCATCAGCTGACGATCGCTCCGGGAACGTGAGAGAGAACATCTTAATTTCGAGAGCATCGTCGGCTCTTCAAACGAATCCGCGCGTCCGTCGCCGAATCTCCCAATAAAAGCCCGTTAATCTTATCCATTCGGAATTGATAACTCATAAAGCGGCGAACAACAATAAAGCCGGACTGCGGCCGCCGCCGCCGCCGCGGAAAAACGCGCCACTGCTTTTCGGCGGGTGAGGAGAGAAGAAAAAAAAAAGGTAAAAACGGGCCCGAGCGGCGAGTAGTGCAATAAAGTTTTACAGCGGCGGCGGCGGCGGCGGCATCTCGCCTCTGATCGTATCCGCACGCGTCAGGTTTTACCTGAGCTGCCGGTCTTTCTCTTATCTCGTTCTCCGCGGAGCCTCGACAAATAAAGGGATAAAAGCAACGAGAAGAGCGGCGGCCGGTGGATGTTGGACGCGGGTTTTGGAGGAACAATGAGTTTATGGGTAAAGAAGCGCGGGGTTGGAGAATTGAGTTGTGTTTGATTTGGGTTTGTTGTTGCGGGATGGATTGAAAAATGTTCTTTTTTTTCATTTTTGTGAATTAGCGCATTGAGCAGCGGTCATTTATACGAGCTGTGAAATATATATTTTTTTATATCTAGTAACTATATAAAAGTAAATTTCAAAAAAATAATAAAAATGCTGCTACCGATCGTTCCATTGATCAAATGAGTCGCGGCGAAATAATTTAACAGCGCACAAAAATAATTTACAAAAAAAAATATTTATTTCAGAAGGATGTTCCCGGTCGTAAAGGTGGTCGCTCGGGGATTGGAACCCGCCGCCATGTACACGCTGCTTCTCGAATTCGTTCAAGTAGATCCGCACAGGTAAGACTTTATCTGTTGATGTATTTATAACTCTTAAACAAGTATCTTTGCTTTCGGCACAATCAATAAGAAAATGAGAAAAGTAATTGAAATATTGATATTTTTACAGTATTTTCAGAACTTCTATACGTTCAAAACAGTTAAAGCTTAATAGTTCTTATTGGAACCTAAACAAATTGAAAATTAATCGGTATTATAATTCTCAGAAAGCTAGGATTTTCCATACTGAATTTTTAAGTAGTAAATATGTTTAACTTCTGAGACAACAATAGTCATAGTAAACTACTGCGACATTGAAAGAGCTGCATTAACACTATCCTTATAATTGTTCTAATTAAAAATTGGTTAAGTCTATTTTTATCCCACCGAGTGCATGTTGCAAATATTGTTTCAGTACTTTTCCCGAGACAACTCATTGTATAACTCCGCAGCCTCAAAACTGGTCCCCTCTCTTTGCATATATTTATCCACTCCAAATATCGCTCCAATCAATTACTCCAAATAAACTGCCGCTATTTCGACCTGAACGATATCGTACATTGCAGATGGAAATACGTGAACGGCGAATGGGTTCCTGGTGGAAAGGCGGAGGTCGCGCCGCCGAATCCGATTTACATCCACCCGGAGAGCCCGAATTTCGGAGCTCACTGGATGAAGGAGGCCGTCTCCTTCGCCAAAGTCAAGCTGACGAACAAATCCAACGGCAACGGGCAGATAATGCTCAACTCGCTGCACAAGTACGAGCCCAGAGTTCACCTGGTTCGCGTCGGCGCCGAAGAGCAGCGGACGGTAATTTTCTTCGAGTTGAATTTCTTCTCGTTTTACGAAAAATCAATTTTTCCTTTAAAAATTATAAGTGATGATCGCTCGCTTCTCTCGGCAGGTGCTCACGTACAGATTCCCAGAGACGCAGTTCATCGCGGTGACGGCTTACCAAAACGAGGAAGTGACTAGTCTGAAAATCAAGTACAATCCGTTCGCCAAGGCTTTTTTAGACGCGAAGGAGCGGCCGAGCGACACGCAGACGTATCCGCAATGTAAACACATGAAATTTTTATTGCTTACACCCTTCATTCGAAATTGCCGTTTCTTGAAACCGTCCATTTGCATGAGCGTCTGCTGACACTCTTTCCTCGTTTTATGCCGCCAGGATTCCTCGAACGAAAATTCTGGTTTGCGTCCCCTGGAATAATAAACGATTATATGTTCGGTTGCTTTCGGAAAACGAATAAATTTATCAAATACAGGCAAAAGACTGCACAATTCACCCCATTAAAAAAAACGTGAAAACATTTTTCAGACGCCGGGCCGTGGTTTTTACCGCAGCCGACGATGAACTACGACTACGGGGCGGGTATCGCAGTGGCTCAGAGTCAAGCTCCGAGTAGCACAACGTCCGGTTTATCCTCGCCGTGCAGTATATCCTCCAGCGGTCACAAGAGCGCTTGCAGGCCAGCACCGTACTCCCTCAGGCACAAATACGTCCAAGAAGGTACAGCTTCTACAACCTGCAATTTTTAGGTTAAGGCGCAAATGCTTAATAAAAACTTTTTTACAGAGCAACACGTCGATCCTTACGCACCGGTGCCTCTCCTCCACTCGAGTGCTTACGTAAGCGGCTGGTCGTCCCGCAGTCCCGATCATCAGCAGCAACAACAGCAGCAGCAGCAGCAGCAGCTGTCGTCCCTGCAAGCCGGAACGCCGGGAGCGTTGAATCAGGACTGGCCGTCATCGCCGTCACCGTCGCCTACCTCTCCGTATCAAAGTCTCAATCAGCACAGGATCAATTGCGCGACGTCGAGCAGTCTGTCGCCGGGGCCCTCGCTGTACTCCGGCAACGCCGCGGAGCAGTGCCCGAGCGAGCAGCAGACCACCACCTGGCTGCATCCCGCCGTGTCCGAGCAGATTCAGCAGCACCAGCAGCAGTCCTACCTGAATCTGAACCTGCATCTGCATCATCAGATTTCTTACACGGTGAGAGAGGTTTTGGATTATATTTGAACGAAAATTTTTGAGTCACATGTAAAAGTCGGTAACGAACAATTGCGACTTTGTAGAATGGATCGGCGTTGCAGCAGGCAATCCATCCGCAAGACTCACCGATAGGTCAGCCGCACGATTACCCGGAGTACCACCCTCACCATCACAATCACCATCATCACGAAGCTCAACAGGTTCATCTGCAGATGCAGCAGCTGCATCATCAGCAGCATCATCACCCGGACGATGCTGAAGTAATTAGTTACGATAGTAAGGAAGCGATCCATCATCATCAGCATCATCAGCTCCCTGCTGCTGGTTACGACAACAGGGAGGAGGAAGTTGATGCTGGCAGACCCGAACACACGGTATTTGTTTATTATTAAATTTAAGTTCTTGGAGTTTACAATAAAGTGTTAAATTTCTCATTAAATAAAGCATTAAAATTAAAACTTTCCTTTTGTTAAAACAGATACAAGTCGATCGAAGATTCGTCAGTTCGTCCGGAGTAATAGAACATCACCGCCAAGCGCAACCAACCGACGAGCAAATTGAGGAACAGCAGCAACCGCAACAAACTTGGACGCCTTTGACACCTCCGCCGCCCTCGCAATCGACGGCTATTTGATGACGACGTTTAGTTCGCGTTAAGAATTTTCGCCTCTCTGGCAAATAAAAATTCGTTGTTTTGATTTTAGCATTTAATTATTATATTAAATTAGAACAAGTTCTAAATACTAAATTATGTCGTAGCACAAACTTCAAAGGTCCTCACTATCATAATTCAATCCTAATGAATTTTTTGCAATTTAGTGCATAAGTTGATGTAGTTTTTTGCTATAATTATTTTTTGTATTATTTAGACCTCGCCTTGTGAAAAATCAAAGTTGAAATTAATCCGTCCACTTTGTTAAAAGGAAAAAATAAGGAAAGAGAATTTCTTCGATATTGTCTGTGTATCCAAATAAACTCTGTAAATATGTTTTTAAAATAATTAAAATTTTGAATATTCAAATTTCTCTTTATTTTTATATTTCTACAAAAATGTCTGCAGTTTTCTTACCATGAAATTCCTGCCTTATCGACAGAATAAAAATGATGATATATATATGTAAATCCTTTATAGGCATATACATATATGTTATATATACAAATATTCCTGTGTAAAGTAGCTTAGTTTGGCCAGTTCAGGTTAGGTAGTGTGTTTGTATCTCTATGAAGTCGATTTTATTCGAACGCTACTTTGTTTATGTGCAGGCAAATTGTATTTAGCCGACATTGGTGTTCTTTAATTCTTTTCAAAATTGTGAATACTAAATTGACTTCACGTAACAAAGAGTAAATATTTGAATTTAATTTGTGAATAGATATAGAAGCAGAATGGCAACAGAACATATAAATGAAGAAACAGAGATTGAAATTCGAGAAAGAATTGCCAAAAATCGCCAAAAAGCTTTAGCCTTAAGAAGCGCTAAAGTTGTTACGCATCCTTACGCAAAACCGTAAGTTATAACTATTCATAAAATCTATTAAATAATTAAATTTTAAATTGACTAAAATCTTTATAAATATATATACTTAATATTGTCCTTTTAGAGATAATGAAAATGCTGTCCAGGGAAAAGCTATTAAAATTCAAGGACAAAAGGTAATTGATAGTGGAGCTGGTTTCCTTATCGAAGAAGATGACGAATTGGAAGCTGCAATGGTACTACATTTTGTAATTATTTATATCTTATAAATATTGAATTGATTATATAATATTGCTTTTTATTTTAGTGTAACATAGCCCCTAATCCAGCGCCAATAGTCAGTACCTTACCAGAATGTAAGGAATGTAAAAAAGAATTTAAAGATTCTTTCCTGCTTCAAAAGTTTGATTATTTAGCATGCGACGAATGCAGGTTTGTAATTAAACTATTCTTTTAATTATAGAATTAAATATTATTTTATCTTTAAAAGCAGTATAATAAATGTTTATATTTTCAGAGATAATGATGGGAAGCATGCACTGATAACTCGAACAGAAGCAAAGCAAGAGTATCTCTTGAAGGATTGTGATTTGGATAAAAGAGAACCCACCCTTAAATTTATATTACGCAAGAATCCACACAACATTAATTGGGGTGAAATGAAACTTTACTTACAATTGCAAATTCAAGAAAGAGCTCTTCAAGTTTGGGGTTCAGAAGAAGCCCTGATAGAAGAGCGGGAAAAACGCGAAGGGAAACGCCAAGAAACAAAAATTAAAAAGTTTAATAAAAAAGTAAAGCAACTTCGAATGCAGGTCAGAAGTTCTTTATATGACAAAACGAAGAAAGCTTCACATACACACATATTTGGTCCAGATACGTATAATGAGGACGAGGACACATATACGCATATATGTACGGACTGTGGATTCGAAGAGACTTACGAAAAAATGTAAAACGTTTCAATTTTTGTAAATTATTTAATTTCTGTAAATTATATTAAGTAAATTTTTCAGTATGCCAGAAACCTCATATGCATGTTAAAATAATGTAATATAAGATTTTTTTGTACTTAATTATAAAACTTAAAACAATTTCGCTATTTTTCTTTAAGCTTCTTGCGTACAATTTACAATTAATAATTTATTATTTCTAGAAAATCGGTTGTCGAGATTTCAGGTAGTCGAAACAATAAATTGTATTGTGTTTCAATTTAAACACTTTACATGTATTTTACATAATTTATTCGTTTCAATGAAACAATCAACAATAGTTTACATTTACATATTTATTTTAATAAAAAAATCTAAACGCTCGTTGCATACTAACTTTCGACAATATTACACAGTTATCAAATTCATTTCTACACTTTCAAGCAGTTAAAAAATATTGTCAAGTCAAATGAATTGGCAAGTCTAAAAATATTCTTCTACATAAAGATAAATAAAAGAATTTAGATTTTTCGTTAAAAATTTATATGATAGCGAATTGCATTTATGCAATCTTTAAATGATTAAACATGTGCACTCCAAAAATAGAGTTAAATTACGTAGACGATTATCAACTACATTTGTAAATAATAAATAAAAACAACTTTACAAAACTAATTACTACCTACAACATAATTGGCAACTCTATAAGTAATTTAAATATTTTCAAGAGTGCTCATGACTCAATAATTGATTATTTTCCTATCTAATACTCCGTTGATAGAATTAACACAACTATAAGATGCATAAAAACTTCAGACTTTGGCGCCACCTACTTCTTTCGTGATATATGCATACATCTTTACATCATTTACACCAGCAGCATAAAAACGCACATCTTCTCGTCGAACTCTCGCTTTAATAAAAGGAAAACATACAAGCTGGAAGACTTGTGCTTCAAAACCGTGTACTTAGTCCTTTTTTATTTGTCGTTGACAAGTCTTAACTTGATTGATTTATTCTCTTTAGTAATCAGGAACGATCACTATTTCATGGCAATCACAAAAAAAACACAAAAAGGTTCCTATCTATCGCTACGAACCGTTGCTTGTGTTTGTACACGATGATTGAATGGCAGGTAGAATGTTTGGCACAGTCAAATTAACTCCTTGCTCCCTTTTTAGTGTTGACGATGTACTCAATGGATTGCCCACTGTTGTCGATGATCTAAAACATTTTGTTGCATTAAAGTACCAATAAAATTCTAAAAAATACAACTAAAACGCATTAAAAATTTGTGAATTGAAATAAAAAATTATTATCTCAATTTACCTGTTGTGCCTAAGATGACTTTTAACTAAGTGTCCAGCTGTCAGGGCAGCCATAAGCGAAAGCTCGCCGGCGAGTACAGTCGCGCAAACGATCCTTGCGAGTTTGTTGGCGTTCTGTCCAGGTTCCTCAGCGTGTGCACCTTTAACGCCAAGCATAGCCAAGCAAGCGCCCTGCGCCGGCAGGCCTGTACCTCCTCCAATGGTACCAATTTCGATGCTTGGCATCGTGCAAGACACGTATAAATCATTACCGTCTGGTCCCCAAGGCTCCATCAGCGTCATGCAGTTGCTGCTACCTACGTTTTGTGCTGGATCCTAGAATTTGAAAAGAAAACTTGTAATTCCAGGTAAGAGTTGCTTGTGCATATGTTTGAGTAAAGATAATTTTTTATAAAACTCAAATAAGAGAAAGAATATTTTCCGTTTATCAATACTAATTGATCAATAAATGCAGTAATAAAATGTAAATATTAAAGATAAATAAGAAAATTGTTAAGCTTTAGTACACATAAAATAATTAAAACGCTATCTTAACAATGAAATCAAATAAAAATACCAACCTGGCCAGTGGCAATGTAAATAGCCGTAACGATATTAGCCGCATGTGCATTGAAACCACCTATACTACCAGCAACAGCAGAGCCAATCATGTTTTTGCTAATATTAACATCAACCAGCGCATGTGTCGAAGTTTTAAGAACCGTCGTGACAACGTCCGCAGGTACAATAGCCTCGCAGACGACGCTCTTGCCTCGGCCCTCGATCCAGTTAACAGCCGCAGGCTTTTTGTCCGTGCAGAAGTTGCCGCTAAGCGACAGGATTTCCATGTCCGGGAACGTCTGCTGCACCGCGTGCAGCGATTTTTCTGTGCCCTTCGACAGCATATTCATGCCCATGGCATCGCCGGTTTTCGCGACGAACCTGATGAAGAGGTGTCGACCTGCGATGCGTACGTGGATTTTAGTCAGACGAGCGAAGCGACTCGTCTCGTCAAAGCTGTTCTTCATCTTCTCGAAGTTCTCTGTCTGCTGCATCCACGTCATTGCTTCGCTCGCGCGGACGATATTCGGAAACCGGACAACTGGTCCTCTTGTCATACCTATGAATCGATGGTACATTTTTATTACAATAATATACAATAATATACGTAATAAAAGAGTTATTCTTATTCCAAAATCTTGAGGCCAAGTTAAATTTTTTAATAACAAAAAATGTCTTGCAAAGGAATCTACTTAATACCTTATTAACAATTTTAGAAATTAGCAAGCAGACATTGACGTGATTGCTGTTAAAATCATTTTAAAAATTTGTGCTAAATAAATTAATAAAACTTACCGTCAGCAACGACTCTGCTAGTGACACCGCAACTCATTAGCGCCCTGCTTCCACGATTAGTAGAGGCAACGAGGCAGCCCTCGGTAGTAGCCATAGGCACGTGTATCAGTTCTCCATCGACAAGCAGCGGTCCAGCAATACCAACAGGAACCGGTACGTAACCAACGACGTTCTCGCAACAAGATCCTAGAACCTTGCTATAATCGTAGTTGCGGTAGGGCAGATCGTGCAGGTCGTCAATAAACCGTCCGGCATTGCCGACTATTACGCGACGGATACCGACACCGCGCTCCATGTCGCCCACGGCCTTTTCCAACTGGTAAGATTGGATGTATTTGTGCTTCACCAGTTGGATCACCTCGGGATCGGTAAGAGCGTTTGCTCCCAGCTGAAATAAATTTTTATTTTAGATGTCTCGTTCAACTCTGATGAAACGAGGATAAATGTCGACAGGAACTAAACCGTATTGTTTTATTGCAGCTTTAAAAATAGCTGACGAGGAATTTTTTTTACTTTTTTAGGTGGTATTTCCAGATTTAGGAGAAAGATACGTAAAATTTATGGGTCTATTAAATATGCAACAATAAAACACAATTTTGCAACAAAAAATTTCATCCTTTTCTCAATTTTAACTTGAATTTTGTAATTTTGAATTTATAATAAAAGTGTTTTCTTACGTAAGTTGCGAATACGAGACGATTGATTTTCAAAATCATTTATGTAAGATTTAAGAAATTATTACGCAATCATTAGCATCCGATGTCCAGATCGAGAAAATTTTAAACTCGAAAACAGAAACAATACAACCAAAAATTCTTTACAATCTTTAAAAAAAACCACATCTGCATATTTATCAAGATTTTCTAAAAATAATCATGCAAACTCACCTCCGATCGATAAATAGAAAGACACTCATCAACGGTGCGAACCACATCCGGTTTTGAGCAAAGTGTCTCGCTGCTGGATGAACTCGACCCAAACAATTTCTCATCAGTCTGTACCTCTTTGTCCACCAATTGAACGTCCGACTCTCCTCCAACCTCTATCCAGTCCTCTCCCATCCCAGACAGAGGAAAAACAGCGGACCTTCCAGAGGTCTGGCCGAGAGCCATGGCGGAAGCGAATCTCTGTCTAAGTTTGCTCTCCATTTCGGAGCTTTCGTCCTCGCAAACACTTTGTCGGGAAAGGGCTGCTTCGTCTTCCTCGAAGCGGAGCTGCCGGACGATCTCTCCTCGGTCCTCGAAGAAGATGAACTTGACGGCGAGCGCGAGCAAAAGGATCAGGATGACGATGTTGTCCGCGCTGACGGACAGCCAGTTCATCAGGTAGCCCTTGAAGTCTGGCGGAGCTTCGGTCTTATTGCGGTTCGTTACGAGAATATTTGGATTCACAGTCGTTACGGCTTCGTCTATTGCCTCTTCGGTGTCCTCATTGCGGAAGGGCCAGCGACTGAAAATTTTTTTAAATTTCAAATTTTTTCTAGAGATCCTACTTTTCAGGGTGAATATGAAAAATTTTTCCAAAATTTAAAAATATTAAAGATAAATCTGAAAAAATGTTCTTTTGGATTTTAAATTTAAAATCATTTAAAAAATCGACAAGTCGGCGAGAGTTTTAACGCTTTAGAAAGTATGCAGAGAAACAAGCACATATCATTACAAATGTCATCGGGTAAAAATTAAAAAAATCTAAATTGAAAAAAAAGCAAATAAAACAAGTCACAGTAACTATAAGTTACAGATCCGCATTTTCTAAGAATACAGGAAAATAGGACGCGTATCAGGTTTGTTAAGACACGCATAAAAAAGATCTGCAGCGGCGCAAAAACATTTCTATCAGAGAACGAACACTTTCTCGGCTAATGAATCAGCGTTACCAGAGGAAATAGAATTTTTTTCCAAGTACAACTATCGAGAGGTTTACTTACCGTACATAATCAACTATTATAGAGCAAAATAACTCATTTTTCGAAACCTCGGGTGCAAAAAAATATCTAATCAAATTAATGAAGATATGCGAAACTGTTTCATTATCAATAAGTTTAGATGTGTCTAGAAGATTAACTACTCCGCAATCAGATAATTTCTACACATTTCTCCCTAATCAATTTATCGCCAAATCACAAAAGCAAAAAAAATTCCTACACAAAAAGTGAAAAACCGTCTAGCAGGCGTAACGAAACAAAGCCCCCATTACCGGTTTGAACTTTCGATTTCGACAGCTCGACTCGGAAAAACTCACTTTCACACGTCGCCTCGGCAGCAGCAGAAGCTCATCTTAGCCGCGAAAAGTTGGAGTGCGAAAAGCGGACTGTCAGACGGTCACTCATCACTGACTTGCGGTTACCTCGAAAATGTAAAGCACTCTTATTCCGGTCCGAGGCTATTCCCCATTCATCGCGCGCTCTTTTTTTCGGGCTCCTTTTCACGGGCTCTCCGCGAGATCAGCTGATAGCGCGGTGGTCTGACGTACAGGGATTTTCTAACGGAAGGAGGAAGAAAAGACCTGGGCGACCCTGACTCTGCTCGACCCTCGACACAAAGCCGCACGCGACAATGGAGTTCACGCGGGTCAGATCCGCGGGAAGGATAACGCGAGAGAGAGAGAGAGGTGCGAGGAAATCGGACAAGAGGGAAAAAATAGTCTCTCTCACTCTCTCGGGTGTAGGTCGTGGCGTGGTTTCGTCAGTGCGTCGAGGCCTCCTTTTCAAGTTTCGCAAGCGTGTCGTAATGAAATTAGGATAATAGCAAAGGCCGAGAGCGAACCGGTTGCCCGCGGGAGAGAGATAGATATAGGCCTTGGCGGGAGTGCCTTTGTTTATCCGGAGTTGATGAGCAGAGTTGCAGGTGCACTTGAAGGGTCGGCTGAGAATTTCGAAAATCGCTTTGTTTTATGGACGCATCGTTGGAGAGCGCCGAGTCGATGCTTTTGGAACTTTTTCTGACGGCTAATGAGGTTTCTAAGAAAACTATTGAAAATGAAAAGTTTGTACGCGCCGGTAATGATGGAACTTTCTCAATTGAGTGGCAGTAAAGTATCGGAAAGATTTATGCTACGAAGACTTATGCCTGTTATCGCTTCCACATTTTAAAATTATTTTATTTCTCAAACTAGCTAATCAATATACATTGAAAGATCTGAGCCTATTCGTATAGATTACCTTTTTCCTGTCTTTACACATAACAGATAAAATTCCTAAGTATTTCATGCAAAAGCGAATGCCTACGAAAATTAACTAGCCAATATAAATGTGCACAATTATCCTCATCGTTAAAATACAAATCAATGTGGAGGAAATAAAATTTCAAAACTCTCGACCGAACTTTTTATCGATTATAAACGAGCATGAAATTTCTTTAAAAAAAACTAGTTCCACCATAAATTTCATCCGCCACACACTCCATCAAAACGTCGCACTCGAGCCTCACTCACCTGTGCGCGTGAACGACGAAGAGGCCGGCGATCATGATCAACTTGAGCCTCTCGACGACAGGATTGTGCTTCTGGTCATCCTCCTTCCTGAGACAGTGCGCTATCAGGATCTTGTCATTGCTGATGCTCGAGAGCTGCGGGGGACAGGCAAGAGCAAGAGAGTCATGAATTTCATAAGCCCATTACCGAGGATTGAATGGCAGTGTCAAGTTCGGCGCGCGAGCGACTTTCTCCGTGAGCGCGCGAGTATTCGGTTTCGTTACCGATCGTTGCGTCATCGCGAATTAGCAAATTCCTTTGGGTTCGCTCGTATATTTGACGACCGACCGCCGAGCGGAGATGTGTTAATCGTCGGGATTCTAAGTTTGTTGAGATTAAAGGCGGTTTCTAATCTTTATTTCTTGCTGCGTTAATGGCTTTTGGGAGGTACTCTTAATTTAAAAAAAAAGGTGGTTTTCCGATGTAGGATAAAGACTTGAGTTGGACAATTCTTTACTTTGAATGAACTACTGTTTAAACAAAATTTTCAGTGAAGAAATAAAAAGTATCTATAGTTTACTGTAATTGCCGTTCACCGAGCCTCCCAAAAGTACCTCTCTCCACCTGCAGTACCATACTACTCATAACACGTTCATCTCTCGGTTCATCAAAAACCAGTCAAAAAACAAAGTGCCGCGGTCGAAAAAGCGATCCCGCGACCTCAACCCACGCAGCGTCGCAAATCACTTTCTACCCGCACTTGACCGACAAAGCGCACTCACCTCGAGCACGAGGGAAAGGCAGGCCGGGTAAAAGGTCATGAAGACGACGTAGTTGACGATGACGCCGAGGCAGGCGTAGGTGCACAGGGTCTCGAGTCTGCGGACGCCGGACAGCGAGCCGATGCCGATCAGCAGGACCTCCACGAGAGTGTCGAGCGTCACCGACGGCCCGAGCAGGGACATGCCGCGGGCGATGTTCGCTCGCACCTCGTCCTGGCTCTTCGAGTGCAGGGCCAGCTGCGCCAGGATCACGGCCTTGTTCAGGTCTATCACCAGTAGGAAGAAGAAGAGGGCGTCCCTGAAAGCGGAGAAATTTTCGTTAGGTCTTTTTTTTTGAGGATTTTGGGTCTGTTGTTTATGAATTTTACGGGTTTAAATATTTTCATTGGGCTGGTGATCGAGGAAAATGTTTTTTAATGTTAATTAATCATTAAAATAGAAAGTTATGAAAAATGTATGAATAATTTATTGATATACTATTTCTTTGAAAATATACAGTACTTCTTTTTTAAAGTTATTGCTTTTCTTAATTGGTGTATAAAGTGTTTATTATTGCATCACTTAGTTACATAAATTGTAAACTTATCTTTATTGTAGAAAGGAAAGATAAGAAGGTACATTAAAATCTGTACAGGTTTTATCGATTAAACTCAGCAAACTACTCATAATTTTATCGACATCGCCGTTTATGAATTGTATCGCGGATAAAAATCTCCAATAAAAATTATGGTTACTTTAACGTTAGCCGCGGACTTTTCTTGTACTTGTCTGCATCTTTTATCAAAGTAAAAGTTCATTAAAACTTGAACTTAAACGAGTCCGAATTCAAATGGAACTTTTTACTATATTGGTTTTTAGATAGGTGTTTTTACACGAAATGAGTTATCTGCAATGTACTCACTTTAAATCAGTGATATCGCTACGCCCAAAGTTCACTACGGTTGTAGTGAAGACTATGCTTGAGAAGATTGTGAAAAGTCCCACGATAGCTGAAATAAAATTTTAGCATTTCTTACATTATATTCTTTTAATAATTTTAGTATTTTATATTATTATTAAAAAAAAATTGCAAAGGGCAACATTTTAACATTATTAATTGACATTGTAAAAACTTCTTTTTCTAGATTATTTATAAAAGTGCTAATATCGTTTAAGCATTTTTGTATCTAGATCGCTAAACTACTTGTTGCGTTTTGAAAAATTTTTCTCAAAAAATTAGAACATTTTTTTGTAAACACCTGCAATTGTTACCTTACGACACATTGTTCTTCCCGCAGTGTTAATAAACGCAAATTTTTTACTTTTAAAATCAAGCTCTTTGGCAACTTTGGGGAACAGTTTTGTAAACATTTCAATTATCTCTTACATTACGATCATTTATTATCCATTTGATGCCTCTAATTTCCACAAAGTCCTCCTTCCGAGTCGGAGAAAACCGAAACTGCAATTCGGATATTTGACTTTCCGCCTAAAAGACCGAATTATCGCCGCGTGAGATCTTCAACATTAGGAACGATCAGTCAATCACGTTTGAGCTACACCCTGATGAGGTGTACGGAAAGATGTCTAGGTTACCTTCGTTACGTGGCATGGTTTTCAGCAATTATCTTACCTTACGAGAATTCTCTTGTTGTCATTAGTTAATCATCACAAGGATATCATTACTTTATAAATAGATCGTTCTTAATTTTTTAATCTTCCCATCATTCTTGTAAGTTGTTACTACTCACGATATTACAGTATAAAGTGCACGACAAAGCTATACGGGCATCTAAATTAAAAATTATTGCAGTTAAAAACAATTCCTAAAAACTTTGTATTGACTAGTCAAAATACTCTCCTCAAATAACCATAAACAGCACCGAGAGTAAACACAGACGTTTTTCAGTACCGCGGCAATATTCCCGAAAACCGCACACTTCCATCACGACGACCGCATACCTCCATCCTCCCAGAAGCTCCGCGAGCCGATGCCGCGGGGAGCCGCGAACGGCGCCGTAAACAATCTTCCTTCCTCGGCGCCCCGAACTAAAATTTCTCCTGTCTAGAAAAGGCATCGGCCGTCGGCGGCGCGATGCACAATAGAAAGCTATATTGCTTTCGATGTGCCCGTAGCGGCCTGGCTGAATTACATTCTTCGCTCTCGGCGAGCCGCGGTCCTCGCCCTCCGAATCGGCCGAAGAGCCACCGCCGCGCCGAGTATATAGCGAGAGGAGGAGTGCAGCGCGGCGGTCGATTTCACGCGCGTCGAGCCGCGCGCGCCGCCATATAATTCGGTAATCGGCCTCGAAAGAAATGCCATATCGCTTTCTATGAGAGAGAACTTTCACTCGCGCGCGCGCGCTGCGCCGTTCGGCTTGCTTTCTTCTTTCCTGACGAGGGGGGGGAGTCCCCCCCCGACGCGGAGTGCGCTTGCACCTGCGCACTTCGTAATCGAGCGATAAATAAATAATTATATAAAGGCGCGGCGGGATATATCTCGATTTTGCAAGATGCAGTTTGCATTTGGGTGGCAATTCTCGTTCTTCTTTTTTCGGCTTCGGATCGAGAGTGGAAGTGTTACGTGGAGGAGCGATTTTAATCGGGCCGGTTATGTAGCGGAGAGGCAGTTTCGAGGAGCAGGTGGTGGTCTCGTGCGGATCGCCGCTTTTTTCACGGATTATTAATGAAATTCAGATAAGATTGCGATTTTTACGAGGTTGGTTAGAGTGTTTTTTTTTTATCGCGGAAGCGCTCGGCTCCTCGTTCCTTTGGTTTTATAATTTAGGAATTAAATTTATGTCCCGATTGTTCTTGACATCATTGTTTTATTTTTTGCGCGCTTGAACGTTCCTCGTTGGGGAACTATTTGTAATCTACGGAAAGTAAAAGTTCGCTTTAAGCTTCTTTCAACAAAACTGTTTTTGGCTAATCTGTATAAGTTTCCATTCACTCGAACCTTTTAAATATAGACACTCTTTCAAAAATATTGAATGAAAGCAAGGGAAGTCGGAAAAAAAACCTCCAAAGTATTTGCCATTCTACGGCGATCCTTTTTTTTTCTCAACATTTGTAAAGAGAAATGCCTAAACGATATTTGCTCGTTCAAACGAGCGCGCATTTCTCGCTCGAAAAAAAAAAAAAAAATAGTCGTCTACGTTAATCCGGTTACCGAGTATCGTCCTTTCGAAACGTCAAACAAATGCAAATATGCGCGCTTTTCGGCCGGACGATAAACAA
Source organism: Ormyrus pomaceus (assembly GCA_900474385.1). NCBI lineage: Eukaryota > Metazoa > Arthropoda > Insecta > Hymenoptera > Ormyridae > Ormyrus > Ormyrus pomaceus. Next base: position 21,459 of record UCOM01001531.1, read on the forward strand.
GTCCTTAAAAAGCGCCTCTCTCGAGCTCGAGGAAATCCGAGTAGATTTTTTCGACTCACCGAAAATGTGCTTCGAGCCCAGACTGCGAAGATTGCGGAACTGGTGATAACTGAAAAGAATCGCCACGCAACGGATCAGTGTCATCAGGATGACGTCCACGGCATTCAAGTCCTAGAAACGAGAAGAATATATTAGTTGGGGGGCATTCTTCTGTAACGCGCATAGTGATGAACGGCCTATACGACGAATAATATGCGCGCTCACTTTAACGCGCTGCCACTTTACAAAATGTTTCTTTGTTGGGGAAAAAAAAAAAGAAATGGATCCTGGATGCAAATTTTTGTTTTTATAAAACTTCCTTTTTCCGCGTTTTCGGCGAAAAGGAAGGTTTAGTTTATTGCATAAAATGAACATTACCTTGAATGGTTTAAGGAATAATTTATGAACTTGTTTTTCTTTTTGTTTTATTTAAGTGAATAAGTGTTTTAAGTTAAAATTCTATGGTTCTTTTAGCTTTAAAAATTTTGTCAAGCAATGCTTTAATTTACCGAAAATATTGCATTTATTTAAAGCAGTGGATTCTACCTCTATTCTTTGAAACTGAAAACGTTATTTTTATAAGTATTATGCAAACTAGTTTATTAAATTATTCAATTATAAAAAAGGAATTGTAAATCTATTTTTAGAAATCTCTAACATTAAAAAAATGATTAAATGCAGGCTGTTGGATGTAATTACTTCACAGTAGAAATCCTGTTATATTAAAAAGCTACTTATACGTATTTCCAGTCAACAGCCCATAATTTCTATTTATAATTTTAAACGCCGTAAATTACATAAATTATGCGTTCTATTAACTTTATTAATTGAAAATAGATGAGAAAATGTTTTTTGCGACTAGTAATTTGATATTTATAATAAGTCAACTTCATTCGTCGCGTTTAACAGTATTTTCTAAAGTAAGTTGAATAAATAAAGTTAAAAAAAAAAGAGCGCTTAAACGCAATCCTTCCTTTTCCCACTAATCCAATTACCCAAACAAAGTAAACCTTTCAAATTTCTTCCGAGCAAACACCGCTATCAATCCCTCCTCCCTCCAAAAACCGAACCTCCTTGTTTCTTCCCGCCAAACATCCTGGTCCCTCCCACCGCCCCGGAAAACTTTCGTCGAAAAAATTTAGCGCAAACGGAAGCGCGCGGATCGCGCCCAGTGACGCAAGCTCGATCTATATATATATATATTATCCTTACGTCAGCGGAGCCGCATCTGCCATTCCAGCAGTGTCCAGCGGGCGAGGAAGAGACGGGCAGGTTGCCTTCCTTGACGACGATCACGTTCTCCATGTTGAGCATGCAGGCGGTCAGGGTGAACGTCGTCACTATCACCTCGACCGGGTGGCCCGCGCAGAACCGGCCGTGCAACTCGAATATTCGGTCCAGCATCTTTGCTCGCTGCTCGGCTGCCGGTGCTTTGCCCGCTTTACTCCTGACGTCGAGTCCTGCCGACAGAGGAGAGAGCGGAGGGTTATTCGTGAGATGTATTTTATGCGGATACGTCGAGTTTGGGAGGAAGTTAATTCGGTATAGAGGACGCGAAGGAACGGGATTGGGATTTGTTTGTGTTTTGGTTATTCGGTTTTCCGGTGAAATCATGAAAGTGAGAGTGAAGTAAAGGGTTCTGCGGGTTTTTAATGTAATGTGCGTTCTTGAATCGAGGTTTTGCGTTCTACCTCGATTTGAGAAATTAACCAATTTCAATTATTTTATCCTGCGATATTGAAACAATAAACCGAGACTGTTTTAGATGCCTCTATAGCTATAGGCACTTATTTGCTGATGCTAAACTGACGCAGTGGAAATTTATTTATTGTTCGTTTTAATGTTTCATAATAATGTAGGCACAAATAAAAGTTTAAAATATTTTTCCTCCAGTAGCCGTATTTTTTGATGCAACGCAAATTCCTGCACGCGCAAACGATTCATTTCGGACTCTATTTTCAGCCGCAAACACAAGAAGCTAACAAAAATCGACGAACCGCGGCGGCGGGTCCGAATTTCACCCTTGCCAAACGAGAAAATGGCCTAAAAAAGCATTGGAAAAATTATTGCGGGTTAAAAGCGCCTCTTTATTCGGGTCAGCCTCCAATACTCTCCACTTGGCCCGAGGAAGTGCGTCACGAGGCACATAACTACGTGCAAACTGAAAATCCGCAATGGCAGGGCGATGAAAACCCCAGCCGCAGTCGCGCGTCTCGCGCGCTTTTATCGGGACCTCCAGTAGGCTGCCGCCTTATAATTGCCCTCTAAAAGCGAACAAATTTACTCTCTTCCTGACCCCCTTCGGCGACTGTTTATCCGAATAGCTCGAATTAGATTTTCTTCGATTCGTATATGTTCGAGCGCGTCTCCGAACCTCTGTTGCTCAATCGGGGAGGGAAAAATGAAGAACGAGCGAGAGAGAGAGAGGCGATTTTCTTTATTTTTATGGTAAAACTGTTACATGGTCGGAGCTAACGAAAATTCTATGACTAAAAGATATGCAAATGCGTGTACACTAACCTCAGGTCTAAGCTTTATCTCAAAGTACACGTTGAATTTCAAGCGAGGTTTGTTTACTCGGCAAAGTACTCCGTCAAACAAAGATCGACTTGTTACGCCCGAACCGATGCTCCATGCCGATTCCGTAATATTCTCCCGGCGCTATTCTATTAGGCTTCGCTTATAATGATCATTATCCGCGAAACGGACGATTTCGACTTAATTAATCATGCGGATTTTTTGCGCAACGCGCGACTTTCGAAACTTTCGGAATTCATCCGTCATATTTGGCGCGTTCGAGAATAATTCACGCGAAAAAACGAAGTGTTTTTATCGTCGCTCCGAGAAAAACTGAGCGCGGGGATCAAAGTCGCGTCCTTTGAGATTTATTATCCCGCGGCGGCTCGAATCAACAGCTTCGCCGAGCAAACAAATCGGCTCTTCGATCCTTTGTTTTCTCGCGCGCTTCCTTTGAACTTGAAACCCGAAAATTCGGCGAGAGAGGCGCGAGAAAAAAAAAACACACGCGCGCGCGTGTAAAACGGGATTTCTAGGATACGAATGTGACGCAACGACGGCCGGATCAATGAATTACCGAGAGCGGCCCGGCAGTAAACACTGAAATACGGAGGATTTTTATTGATAGAATTCGGCTCGTCTATTTGAGCCTCTTTCGTAACGGATAATATGGCTTTCGGGAGAAAAATCTGGCCGATCGACCCTGAAAAATTTTGGGCTGCAACTTTCTACTTTATTTCGAGACTGATAAGATGCGATTGCGCGGCTCATCATTGTTATGTTAATGAAACGGTGGGAATTGATAATTTATCCGGGATTGGTTGTAAAGAGGCGATTATGATTGTTTATCGATTTTTGCGAATCTGATATCGAAATTTCTGATAACGATTGGGAGTATCTAAGCAGGATATTTGGTGCAAGTACGTGTATACTAATTAAAAATTTTGAATAAAATTTTGAGATTAATTTCTGCCTCTTTTGTTTTAATTAGATAACGGGAGATATGTTTGACTTTTTATCTTTTTCTAAGGCGATCATTAACGGGAGATTATATTTGACTTTGTATTTTTTTCAAAGGCGATAAGTTCATTATAATTAATTACTTATCAAATGTGAGTTAGATAAACGTTTTAGAATGAGGAATCTAAAGTTGTTAGAACTAATTTAAGTCAATTAAATTAAAGTTTTCTTATTCGGGTTTTATTAATTTATTATTACCTTATTTTTTATGAAGTTTACATTAAATAGATCAATTTTAAGTTTGCTAAAACTTAGTAAATCCATCGGATAGGATCTGAAAACACGTCCTGATTCCACTTCTGTTAAGTGCAAACTTATAAAGCTGGAGGATTAATTAAATGTACACAGAACGAAAATCCATTACGCCCTGCGCAAACGACTGAACCGAAATTGCAGTCTATCTATAGAATACAGTTTCATCTTCATCATTTCACCATTGCACAGATAAAATCATTTAATTAAAAACTATGGCCTATCGAGGCAATCAATCTAATTTCTTTTTTTAACGTGAAAAACAAAACTTTTTAATCTCCATCGTTTACAATTCAATTATCTTAAAAAATCGCGCGAACGAAATCTCAACTATGTGTGTATATTTTTTTGCGCTAAAACTCGATGATGTGCCCAAACCAGCCGACGATATTTACTGACAAGTCTATGAAAAAAAGGTGCGAAGAGCGGCGCGTTACTACGGTTTTTGCCCACGAGAACTGATGTACGACAAGGTCGTAAAAATTCAAACGCGCGAGAATAGACGAAAACGCACGAAATAATTAACACTTACAGAATCTCCCGAGGACGGTATATTGACCTCAAGCTGAAGATTTACTTCAAAAGTCTCCCGAAGCATTAGAATATACTCGATTCGGACATAAATCTCAATTTTCACTTGTGTTTGGTTGTCCGTTAGTTTCTCGGATTTTTTCGAGCTGTAATTTTGGTTTTCTCGGATAGATCGGGAACGCATTTAAAAGTATGCTAATAAGAATCGTGTCAGTGGCACGTGTTCCTGATAACCAGTTCGGAGATGCCGGTGAATGCTCCAAAAATCTGTCTACTCATCTCTCGTTCGCGTTCCCTTTATTGATAGGCGTATTAAATAATTACTCATTTTTGTGCAGTTTGCTTAGTTTTAAATTTGTTTTTTGATTACATTTTTTTTATTACTATTCAAGAACTTACATTAAGAATTTATTATTTATTACCGTTGCTATTTGTTTTCTAAAAAGAAAATTTTAAGCAAATTCTACGCCAAAATTTAGGTGTAAACAAAATTGTGTAAAATATAAATTACATATGAATGCAGGCAATTTTTCATAATCTGATTAATGCCGAACAATGATATTCGAGTGAATAAATTGAAGGGTCTGTCAAAACCCAATTCTCACAAACGACGTGAAAAAATTACCACCAAATACGTACAAAACGCAAATGTCGAAAGCCTCGCTCAAGCTTTCGAAACGTCACAATACAATCCGCGGCGATACAATCTCTCCACTTGTCTCAAATATGAAAATACACTTTTACCCGCGGCGAGAGAAAAAAAAAAGAATTCACACGGCAAAAAGTCCCGCGCGCAATAATAATTCTCGGCGCAAACATTCCATTCACGTACTCACTTATGAAAATGCACTCATGGTGTCTCGCTTGCCGTAACTCCCCGAGCACGAAAGTGCTACCCGTGACCATACACGAAAAAAAAAAAGTAAAAGAAAAAAGCTTTCTCCTCCGCGAGAAAGCAAAAATGCCTCTTTGTCAATCGAATATCCCGCGCGACTCTCGACGCGCGCGCGCGCGCCTGCAATTACTCCGAAAATTTAAAACCCATCAGCCGCGCCGCGCGCGAATGTATCCAAAGTCGTTGCTTCGCGGCGGCAGTCAGAGTTCGCTAAACTCGCCCGCGTCGCGAAAAAAAGAAAACAAAAAAAACTTTCATCGGCATTTATAATCGGCAGCGACTCTCTAAAGCTACGCGCGAAGTTTTGCGCGCTCGACTTTCGACTCTCGGCGGCGAGGCCCGCGAGAGTCAAAGCTCTTATCAATCGTCGCGCGGGCATCGTTGTCGCGTTATACACCGTTCCGATTAAATCTTTTTGTGCTCGGTACGTACCTCTTATGTAAACGTCAGGCCAAAAATAATCCATTCGCGTTCAAAGGGAGCTTGCGGCGCGCTTCTTCATGATCGACGTCCCCGAGTTCTCTTTTTTCTTCCCACTCGAGTGTCTCTCTCTCTCCTCCACTGAACAAATTGTCACTTCTTACGGAGATAAATAAAAAAACAAAAATAAAGGCTTCCCCAAAAGTCTTGGATCAATATATCGCTTCCTTCGCTCGTGTTCTCTCGTAATGCCAGGAGGTCTCTCGCGAGAGGAAGGGGGATATATATCTCGCCGGGGAGAAGGTGATCGTCCGCTCGATTCGAGCGACGCGCCGGGACTGACTTTCCCGCACGCCGGCTGCGTCTTTTGCCAGAGTGGCGGCGCTGCCGGTCGGAGCCGCTCGGGCCTTTCCGCGTGCTGCGTGATGATGATGATGATGATGTCGATCGAGCGCACTGTTTTGGCCCTTGGCTTTTGTTCGCCGCGCCGCCGCGGAGCGGGCTTTGCTTGCTTTTTTTTCGTTTTTTTTCATTGTATGTGTTTTATGCGGCGATGCGCTATGGGTTTTAACGCCGCCGGATTCGGGGAAAGGCGCGCGCGGCCGGGAAGCTCGCAGACCCGCCGACGACGGCGGACTGTTTGCTTTTTCGCGCGCTCTATTTTCGCGAGGGTCTATTATGTTTGTTGGAGGTGATTCACGGAGTGGATCGAGAGGAGGCGACGTCGTGAATTTGGGATGCTGGGTTTGTGCAATGATTTTAATCGAGAATCGGGTAATTGATTTTGATAAGATGCATTTTTGATAAGATTTGAGAGTAAAAGAGATTTGTTACTATAATTAGAAATTAATGGTATAAATAAGTTTCTTTTTTTAAGTAAGGAGGAACAATTGTTGGATTACGAAAAGATAAGTGCTGCTATCTCTGAAAAAGAGGAATTATTCAATCGATACGTCTTATCGAATTGTTATAAAATGACAATTAACATTAGATTAGATAACGGCTGCTAATGTAACGGCAATTTATGACTAGGATTCATACACTAAATTATTACTTGCACAGGCATTGATTACTGCTTGATTCTGCAACAAAGGAGCGTTCACGTATACTTTACTTCGATCAGTCGCATATGTTAATAAAATATACACTGATTTATTTCTCTTTACGTCCTAAAGGACTCTAGCTTTTTTCGTAATTTAAAAATCCAACTGTTTGTCACTTTAATTGTACCCGTTCTCGAAATGGATTGTGTTAAGCACTTTTTAATTATACAGTGCAAAGAATTATCACGGTTGAGAAATTTCCATTTCTAAAAATATTTCCCAAAACGTGCAGACTGCGGTTGCATGGAAAGTCTTCCTTATTTGATTCTTAAAAAAAAATGCATAGATGCTTGTATATCTCTTTTTGGAAACGAAATAATTTCCTTGTCAATTTTCAAATCAATTGAAAATTAGTCAAAACGAACGATAGCTGTTTACGTATAATATACTTATTTTATCGGTCGGCTACCCTTGTAATCAAACTTGTCCTTGCACGAAAAAAATATTCTCATTAGCACGAATTTAAACGCAATTCGTATCTCGATTTCCGATTGAAAAGATGTCTTTTCAATCATATTCAGTCGGGCGAGTCGAGGCTTTTCAATTTCATTAAACAATCAAAATTTTCCGTTCACGCCTTTATTAAACGCTTAATTTTCTATCGAGTACAACGCGTAAATCTTTGAAACTTTGGATTTTCCCATCGAACTGCGCACTTATATACTGCTTTTGGCCCTTTGAATTTTTCGGGTCGTCCGACTTTCTCTCGCCTCCTTTTCGAGCACACTTCATTTTTACCCACATAAATTAGCTCTATAATAACTTCTTCGAATGAAAGAAAAGAATACTGTGTCTCTACAATTCTAATAAAGTCTCTATCGACGCCTCAAAAATCCCCACAGCTGCGCCTCTTAAATTTGGAAAGCAAAGTTCATCTTAATCGACATTACCCCACCAATCGTTAAAATTCAATTACCCGCGGCTAAGGTCAGCCGCCGTCCACGCATTTTCAAAATTCCTCTCCGCGGCGACGAGAGGCCCCGCATTCTGCAAGAGCCCCCGAGAGAGACAGAGAGAGAGAGAGAGAGGCGACATGCCCATATCATCGTATTGCGCAAGAAATTAGCCTCAGCGGAGCCCGGCGCACTTTTTCCCCGCTGAATCTTTTACGCTCCTTTTCACTCGTCTCGAGAGGCCCGCGACAGGTGCGTGTCGACACCTCGCCGCGAGAGAGAAGAGCCTCCTCCGTCCGCGCGACTGGATTATTGCGCCGTTCTATTTTTAGTGCATTGTGGCCGTAGAGTGTATATACGCCGCTCTCGCGGCGCGCGCATTAGACGCGCGCGAGCGTGCACGCGTGCACTTTTCGTAATCGGAAAATTAGAAAAGAGGAGGAAAGCGCAGGCGCGTTGAGCAACAGGTGCGTGCAACGTGCTTTTTCCCTCCGGCCGGCTGGTCTTATAGCTCGATCACCTGCGGGAGCTTTTCGGCGACTGGTTTTTTCGGGCGTCGTTTCTTCTTTCTTTCTTTCTTCAGTTTTGAATTTTATATTTGCTGTATTATGCACGGAGAGAAATGCTTTACGAAAAATTGCTATACTTTTCAGTAACTCGGGGACAGACTTTGAGTTAGGGTGAAAATTACTGTACTTTATGTTAAATTTAGTAATTTTTGCCAACTTTTACTATAAAAATTGCTAAAAACACAACAAAAATTAATATAAAGTACAGTAATTTTTTACCCTAATTCAAAGTCTGTCCCTAAGTTATACTGACGAGAATAGTAATATTTCTTAAACATTTTTCTTCGTGCGTAATTTAAAAAATAATATTTTAAGCAAAAGTGTTTCCACTTCCCTTTTCGAGTTGTAAACGACTCGTTCTTCATAAATAGTTTACTTACTTCCACGAGCTATAAATTATCGATTAAAAAAAGTCACCTGCACACATCATTTGTTTTTACCTACATATACATACGCCTACATTGCAAAAATTCCCACTCGCGGTACAACCTTAAACAAATTGTTCCCCGCTCTAAAAACTGAAACTCGACTACATTCCCAGACAGGTCTCGCGAATCGATGCAATAAAATTCATAGCATTGCGTACCGCCACCCGATCGAATGTATATGTATATTCACCAGGCCGCCGGGGGCGATTTATGACAGGCTGAAAGGTTCGATTAAGAAAAAAAAAAGCGCGGCAACCTTGCCTAAACCCGCTATAATTCAGTGCAAGGCAATTAATCGAATTACCGCGAAGTTACCGAAACACCGCGCGCCTTGGTGGATTTTAACGATTTACACAATTCCCCTGATTTATGCGAGTGGAATGATTTTATAATATGTGAAGTTTACGCTTTTCCTAATTAGACGTTGTTTACGTAATTGATTTAGGCGGCGTAACTTACTCCACTTTATCCTCTAAAGATGCAATAAAATTGTATTTCGTTCGCTAAATTCAATTATTTCGTAATCTTTATACGAGATATGCGGTTGCCCGTTAACAAGTAGTTCCTTCAAATTGTACACGTGTAAAATTTAATTAAACGCGCAATATAAAGCATCGGAGTTTTTAATAATTTTTTACGAAGCTTTACGGTGTAATATTTCATTTTATGAATTCCTTCTGCTTGACTCAGCAATTCTCATGTATCTTTAGGTAAAAATCATAGTCATAATGTTACTCATGCGTCTTGCAATTATTTAAATCGTTGGATACATCTGAATCGATTGCATATTTCCAATACAGATATTTTTACGATAATTCATTTTCATGCAATTTCAAGACCCCAAAAAAATTCCTCACCTAAAATCTTTTGTATGTTTAACATCTTACTCGCAACACTTTAGAACATCGTTACGCGCGTATTATCGAAACGCAGGCGAGAGAACACACAGCGCCGCATTTCGCTCACAACATTTACAAGCAGCTCAGTACTTTCAGTTGCAAAAATCCAAAACATTTACAGTCAGCGTTACACAAGCCTCGCACACACATATATGTACACGAGAGCCGTGCAGAAAAAGGCATTAGAAAGCAAAGTGAGCGATCATGTCACCGTCGGGAACACGACCTTTTCTCCGGGTGTCAAAATAGCATTACGAAACTTAAGCGCGCCGAGAGAGCCCATTAATCAAAAGCTCTCCGCTCGTCGTCGACGCGCGCCGTCGTATACGCGTCGACTGGGTTGACTGCACCATATTCAGGACTCGAATAAAAGCGAAGGTCGTTGGCTCGGCCTGGTGTCGTCGTCGCTCTCGCGAAGGTCAAGTTTCTCGGACTGCCGCGCGGCGCGAGATACATTGTGTCCTTTGGGCTCAATAACGGCTTATTTCTTTTTTTCTTTTTTTTTTTTTTGTTTCTTTCTAAGCAACGTAACGACTTTCATTGACGGACGGATTCCTGCCTTCGCGCCTCGCTCTTTCTTTGATGAGGCCTCAAGTTCACGAAAATAGTTCTATGAACTCACGGCCGAACCGCGCAGCACTTCGCTGCGCTCCGATTAATCGGCTTTTGAAAAATTGATCGCGCCATCCGCGCGTCGTTTCGGGGCTTCGATCAGTAATTTTCAATTATGCGCAATGTAGCTGTTGACCGGCGTATTTTTAGACCGATGGAAGGATTTTCGAGCGATAAATCCCTGCGAAGAAGAGCGCCTTTCCTTCTGAAACAATTGTTTTGAAGAACGTTACGAACTAATTTTAAACTTGTAAACAACCGTCTATTCATCAAATTTTTCTCGGAAAAGTGTATAGTTCAAAGAAAGTCGACACCCCCATTCTTCCATTGGAATCGTTCTAAAATGTTTAATAAATCAAAGCCGAAGAACGAATGAAATTTTGCGGAAAAAAAAATACGAGCGGCCAACGTTCATTCTCGAAATTGGCGCTCAAGGTCCAAAGGTTAAGGTACCTTCCAGTTGTTGTTTGAGGTCAAGAGGAGATGCGCCTATCAATAGTAAGTAACAGAAGTGACCCAATTTTTCTCTTGGGTCGTCAACCTTAGTTTATTACGGAGAAGGATGCTAAAAATCAAATTTCCAACGGACTGATTTATGGACCTAAAATTCTCGTTGATTGTCCTAAACAAGTAATTGATGCTCTCTTGACGAAACTCGATTTTATCGGAAGTATTTTACGTAATATCGGAGTTTATACATCTCCATTTCGAGGTCTATACAGAGATATACTACTCTTACTTTTTAAGTTATGAACTGTCTTGTATGCTTAATGTTAGAAAATCAGCGACTTTGAATTTGAATTGATTGAAAATAAAAAAAGACTTAAAAATTATTAAAAATCCTAAGATTGAATAATCCAATTAACTCAATGCCAATAAATAAACGTACAAATTAAATAATCTATACGGTGTCCAGAAAAATTACAAAATCAAAATTTATTCTTTTATATCATTTAAATAGAAAAGTAGAACAATTTCGCAATACCCATTAATTCCTTCGCTTTCGTTTTACATAACTTCAAACCCAAAACCTCCTTTTCGACTCTAAAAAAAAAGCCGGCCAGCTCTTAATCCCCCCGGCGGCGGCGTTCAAATTTCTAACTCATTTGAATTTCCAATCTTAGCGGCGAGCAAAGAGAGACGACTTTTCGCACATTAGCGATTACTCGGAGCGGCGGCGGCGGCGGCGGCTTGCGGCTTGATTTCCGATGCGGAGAACCGCAGAGAGAGAAAGAGAGAGACAATCGGATATGCAAGCCGCGTTACTTTCTCGTAATCGCGCCGAGGAACACAGAGCAAATATTCAGAGATTCAGCGAAGAGGCTCTCCGCGGTGCGGTTTGTCATCCTCCTCCCAATGCCCGCGGAGATAATACAATGCTCGATTGGCGGTTGCGGCGTCGCTTCGTTCTCGCTCGAGTGCCGGAATTTCGACTGGGTGTGTAAATTTGGGAGGTGAAAATTAGTGGGTAATGAGGAGAAGGAACGTGTGTTCTTTGAGGGCTGAATGGTTATTGTAAATTTCAAGTTTCTTCGGTTGGTAAGAGTTGTGTGTAGGTTAATAAATGTCTTCTGGAGGTAAATGAAAGAATGACTATAATAATGATAAATCTGGGTTATATTTTATCTTTATAGTGGTACATGATAGAAATCTAAGCAATATATGAAATTTTTGTGCAATTGGGTTAATGACTAATGAATATCGACAAAGAGAGACAAGTAAAGACAAATTGCCATTGACGTAAACAGTGCTTTACCAATATTTGTTTCAGTTATTGCAAATTTCCAATTTGTTTATTGATATTGGTTTTGTAAAAATCCCAATATAATCTTTTATATCAAATTTTAAATTCCATTCTACATCTCAAAATTACATTTACTTCGATCGCGACTAAATTAAAACTTTTCCATAATTAATATCAAATACAAAATAATAAAGCAAACTCTTCGAAAAAAGAAATCACCAAAAATTACTTCATTTTAAAAAAAAAAATCAATGAAAAAGAAAGAGCAGGTGTAAATTACTACGTCCTTTGTCGTGTGTATCCACCTTCTTACAGTATCGTATTTAAAAAAATCAAAAAATCAAACAAAGAAGGCGCTTTCCATCCTCAACAGAGCACATCTCTACAACAAAGTGCCATCATCGCTCCGCGTTCGCAGCCATTCGAATTCAAACGCGAAACCCGCTCGATTCAATTACGATATTGAATCTCCGATCCCGGCGAGTCTATTAGGCTCTATTACGCCAAATGAAAATGAATGCAAAGACATGCGTGAGGCTGCGATCTGAGCAGCTTATAGATAAGTCTTCCAGAGCAGAAGACGCGCGCCGCATATAGAACGGAGATTCCCCGGTTTTTACGGCCCAGCCTTGGCGTTTCTAAGACCAACGGCATGGAAGATGACGTGTCGAAAAAAGGCAGCTTTTTTTTTTATCAATCGTTCTCTTTGTGCGTATTTATTAGCGGACTGACGGATGGCATTATGTTATTAAATAGTGTTTCATAAATAAATTTACGCACCGAACTTTTTGATAAAAGGATCTAAAATATATATCTAAAATGGTTAATGACAAGATTATTATTTTGAGGTGTATTTTGTAAAAAATTTCGAAAGATAAATTGATAAATTAATGATAACGATAAAATAATAATATTTAATTGTGTAATTTGCAGTTACAAAAATTATAATTATAAAGTTAATATTGTTAAACAATACCTACTTCTCAATAAAATCTTAAAATAAGGACTCTTATTATATAAATTATGCTGGTTGGATTGCTATCCAGTAGCATTACGGATCGTAATGCAATTTTTCCTACAAGAGCATTTATCTACGTCTTATACTTACAGTACAAATCTCTCTCAATAAAGCAAAATCCTCCATATTTATCATTAATCTTCCATACAAAACAAACGCAAAGCATCAATTCCCCCCAACCCTACGACACCTGCATATCTTATATTACACGTCCCACATACCCTTCCCCGCAGCCGCTCGCACAAAGATCTAAAAATGCTGCAAACTATAAGACATCGGCTGCTGCACCTCATCTCTCATGCAAAGAGACGCACAAAGCCGCGCTAAAAAAAAAAAAAAAAAAAAAATTAAGAAAAAAACAGAAGCGGCAAAGATCCATAAGCAAAAGGATCCCGCGACCGTCTGCTCGTCGGACCTTGAAAGAGAAAGCCGCGCGCGTGCAGAGAGGCGTCCTTGCCGCGCGCGGCGAGAAACTTGCCGATTTCAAAAAGAGGGAATCTGCATTTTTCCGCCGATGCCGCTGCTCCTCCGCAATTACCGGCGGGCCGATTTATGTCGATAATATTCGCGCGGGCTAATAATAAACTCGGAGGCGAGTCGCCCCGTTATGGAGTCGCCGCGCGCGCTCCGGGCGAGCGAGAGAGATGCGCTCGAGATACGCGACGATTACTGCACACTCTGTGGTACCGCGCGGCGGAAATTAATTATTCCGAGAAGTCGGACGGGGAGCGAGTTGAAGTGCGAGAGGGACTCTTTTTGAAGGATCGTTATGCTCATTGTTCGATGCGAGAGGATTGCCGAGAGGATCTTTTTGTATGGGAATTGAGTTTTTGTGTATTTTGATTTCATGTATGATTTATAAAATTATTTAAGTTAAAAGATTTATAAAAAATTGCAAATTATATATTGTAATCTTTAAGCTTCTTTCCTGAAAAATTTCAGTTTTCAACCTATGGATCTGGAATTTTTATAGGACATCTTCTCTAATACATTCCTCACAAAATAAGCGGAGCAAATTTTTAATAGCCTGTTCAGAAAAATGTTAAAGCGATTAAACTACAAAAAAGTCAAAAATAGTGAAATGTGACTTTTGGCTGCAAAAATAATATAAAGTTTTTAATTTTTCAAAAATGTGCTTCGCTCTTTTTGTGAAGAATATCAAGAAGAAGTCATCGGAACCCAGATTAGTGGGTTTCGCCAATAATTACAAAATTTTTCCTATGGCACATGAATTTTTGGATAATTTAGAGTTTAAAGTAGACTGAGTTGTTCTAGACTTAAAAATAGACCAAATTCAATCTAACTACTCTCAATTTAAAGGTAATTAGGTACACTTTTTTTTGTAAAAATGTTTTAGAAACATTTCTTAAAATTATTTCAATAATACATATTACCGTAACCTTTCATGAAACCTTTTTAATGGTTTCTATCGCGGACACATAATATTTTTGAAATTTTTATTAAAAACATTTCCGGTATATTTATAGAAATATTTTCAGAAATGATTCAAAAATGTTTTTGAAATCTTTTAAGAGATAGTTTAAATTCCTCGGAGAAAGTTTTAGAAAAATGTTTTAGAAACATTTCTTAAAATCCTTTCAATAAATCTTACAGTAACCTTTTTGCCGGGTTCTATCGCGGACGAAGAATATTACAGCAACCTTTCTTGAAATATTTTTAAAATATTGACTTCCTTCCTGCAAAACATTTCAAAAATCTTTCAGAAATATTTCGTCTTATGTGGGTACTGCACTCTGTGGGACCGCGAGGCGGAAATTAATTATTCCAAGAAGTCGGACGAAGAGCGAGTTGAAGTGCGAGAGGGACTCTTTTTGAAGGATCGTCATTATGCCCATTGTTCGATGCGAGAGGATTGCCGAGAGGATCTTTTTGTATGGGAATTGAGTTTTTGTGTCAAAGCGATTAAAAAAAAAAGTGCTTTGGTGCTGATTTAACGAGGAGTTTTTATAACCCTTGATTTACTCACGCTGCCTCTTAGAGTGATGCTTTCAACACCCGATAACTTTAACGAGACACGGTTTACCTTGCAATAAGTCATTTGAAAAATATTTTTTTTTTTTTTTTAGTATACATTGGAAATTCTTCGGAAGGAATTTACGCAAAGATTTAACGTTGATGAATGCATACAGAAAAATAACTTCATTAAATAACCATATATCAATTAGTGTCTTTTCTTCGAATAAAAAGTAATTGGAAACGAATGCAATTACGCCTTGTTTAACCTCACCCGCAGCGCCTCGTTATCTATCGCTGCACGATGTGCGTAACGCAATCGAGAAACTTTCAACAAATATAAAAATTTTCAAATTCTACACCTTATCTCCGCACTCGACGATCCTTCCAATGTCACGTACCGCCTGGCAGACGCCACCCTCAAATCAGTCACAAAGGAATCCGACTCTCGCGAAAGCCACGAGAGAAAAACGGGAGAGTAGATGTCCAGTGCCTATTAGCACCAGGAAGTAAGGGAAAACAAAACGCGCGGATATGCATAACGGGTCACGTGTCCCCCCCCGCACGGCTGACGCACTAAAAATGCGATAGATAAGCCCGAAGACGAGCGAATCGATCATATATCTATTTTCTTGTTTGCAACGGCGATTGTGCGACGCGGAGCGAGGCTATTGAGGTATCGGTTTGCCATGTGCAATTCGCCTTGACATTTTTATTATGGCTAGGCGTATACGAAAATGGACGCTTCGGTAGAATGACGCGGAGGCTCGTAGAGGGAAATTTTCGCTGGTCGCAATTGGGTTGACTTCTTTTTAAAGAGGCTGAGTAGTATTTAGAATCAAGAAAATGATATAACTGGAGAGTTGAACGCCGATTTTGCGGTGATTTTTTGTTGTTTTGATAATTCGATTTAAGATTTTTCCATGAATTCTTCACTGAGAGAATAAAATAAAAAAAAAATTTAATTTTTTTTAGTAGATATTTTTAAAAGATACTTCAATTTAAAAAAATGGGTCAAAGTGTCGATCAAAGTTTGTAAACATGGAATAGTACTATTAAGTCTTTTATTAGGTAAAGTTCCACGACGTAAATGAAGAGAAAGTTCTGGTGTTATAAAAATAACTTTTTATTATAACTATGATATAATTTTTATTATTTGTTTTTAATTTTATATAAATATTTAATTTCTATTACACATTTCCTTTCAGCTATTACAACACATTATTAACTCTTAAAAAACTTTTAATTTTTTAGCGCACGATGTCTTTAAATTTGCCTGAAAGACTTCCTGTTTATTAGAATCGACTAAAACTTCATGTCATTACGGTGTCTGGTTCCCAAAAGCTCCCAAAGTCAATAACCCATCAGCACTTTTTGGACTTGGGGATTTCCGAGGTCGGAAACCACGCAAATCCATTCAGTGTAAACTATTTCGCGCGAACGAACACAGAACGATCGTAGTCAAGCGTGAGACAGAAAAACGTGAAAAGCATACAGCACCCTTAATTACGCCTCGCCTGAATCATCGATGGTTCGCGGAACAGCGAAGGAACGCCGCGCAACGAAATTTGAATGAGTTCATATTTCGGAAAATTTATTTACGTTCTATTTTTATTTGGATCGATAAATAAATCAATAGTTTATCACGGACAATAATCTGTTTTATTCAGATGTATTAATATAATTAGTCTGTAATTAGTCAGATTATTAATTTAATAATTTTAATTTATAAAATGCTGTATAGTCATTTCTAATTTTAAAAGCAAGCGCCTTGAGATGGCCAAGCGTAAGTCTTCTCGATAAGCAAATTTTTTTCAATTTTTTAATTGACTCATCGTCTCAATTATATGAGTACTCTAAACCAATTCTATACAGCCTCGCAAAAAATGTTGTTCGAATCCTTTTTGTACATTCGATTAATCCTACGAATAATATAACGAATCACGTCACTAACCAATTTACGAAATCCACTAAAGAGCAGACAATTATATTTGGACTATCCGATGCCGATCCGTGCTTTTCGTTATTGATTGATGAAGAAACGTTTCGCACAGATTAATTCTTCGAAAAGACGCTGTGTCATTCACACATTCGGAGCCAAAAGTCTTTCCGCTCGGTGTCTCGTGCGAATTACAATGTCAACAAAGTAATGTTCCAAAATTGGGAGTAATTATTTTCAAGGGTTTTCACGCCGATTTCAGTGTTTATTTTTTACAAAAAAAAGTGATATTCATTACCGTATTGGTATCGGTATAATTATGAATAAAAGGGTTCGCAAATATTTTACACCGTCGGTAACAAGTTTGAAACATAATTATTTCTCGCCGTTGGCAAAAGATTGGTTGATTTAAGGCTAAAAATGAAAGTAAACAGATCAAGATTGCGTATGGAGATAATCGCCTACGGTTAATGCATATTAAACGCTGCCGGTGCAAAAATCGGACTAAAATAGGAAGTTACAAAAGTGAATCCACTTTCACCTTTAATGTACACGTGCCAATTGGCATGAAGTACGGCGATATAAGGATTTCAAACGATTTACAATCGAACGGAAAACTATTGAAGACATAAAATTTAATTTATTATTATAGTTTAATAACAACTTAATAATTACATCATTTAGTGACTAATAATAAAGAAATTTACTATATTGTATTCTGAAGACTACAAACAAGGATGGCCCATGTATTAAGGGGGGATGGGGGGGAATCCCATGTATATAGAAGCTTAAAAAAATCAATTTTTTTTTTTATCATCTTAAAAGTTACTTTGATATCTGTAAAATGCAATAAACTTTACTGTTTGGGCTAAAAGTCAAAACTATTTTGATGAGAGCCTGTATTCGTGATGCACTTGCGCGCGGCTATACGGACATAGCGAAACTTCAAACGCGTTTTTCTCGAAACTTTTTTTTCGCAAAGTTTAAAATCGGTGTACACGATTACTCAAAAAGTATTCAACCGATTGGCTTCAAATTTAACGCACGTTTTAATAATATTAATAACTCCTGGATGAACCTCACATAACATTAATATTTAAAAAATAAACATGTTTTTAATGCAAAAAAAGAGGGCAATTTTTTTCAAAAAAATGAAGGTTTTTGGTTTTATGTCTACCATTTTTACAATTTTTGATTTTTTTCTTCAAACAGAGGTTCATCAATTGACCACAGGACTACATTAACCAGTTTTTCTTTCCTGACTGTTGTAGATTATTATTGATGGCGCTAGAGTGTACACCGTG
>UCOM01001532.1:0-39612 GCA_900474385.1 Ormyrus pomaceus
CCCCCCCCCCAAGCTGTAATCGGAGCGAGGCCTCTCTCGCCCCCGGCATGGAAAATCCCCTAAAAAAGCATGTGGCCACTTGTTGTTCCGCGAACGCGCGCAAGTGCGGGAGAGAGAGAGAGAGAGAGAAACGCCGCTCCTACAAAAGCTTCGACGGCGTCGGGGAGAGGAGAGTTCGCCTCTCCTTTGTCTCCGGGCTCTCCTCGGTTCCCTCCCGAAAGGCGAAAAAGGGCGCAGACGGCGATTTCGAGCGCCTCTTGCAGTCGGTGCTTACGCGCGTTAGCCAGCAGCGTTAGCTCGCTTTCATGCTTCTCGATACCGCGAACGGCGAGAGAGAGAGAGAGAGAGAGAGAGAGAGATCGAAAAGTGGGAGAGGGAGAGAGCGTGCGCCTGTGTGCGTGCGAGAGAGCTGGCGACTGGCAATAACAGCCGCCAGGCGGCGCTGCCCCCCTCGGGGTCTCCTCTCTCTGTCTGCCCCGGTGCGGCTGTGTGCGTGAAATATACCCTGCCTGGCCGCTGCAGCAGCTCGCTCGCACACAGACTCGCTCGCCGACCTTCTCTCCGTCTGCCTTACGGTCGCTCGCTCGCTCGGCGCGGGGACACTCCTTCCGTCCTCCCTTCTATTCGGGGGCCCGCACTCTCTCCTTCTCGCTCTCTCTCTCGCTCTCACTCGGCTCCCGCACACAGACGAAAAACCACCCTGGATACAACGGCGGCTCTGCGGCAGTGTGCGCTGGGTGGTAGAGTAGTAGTAGGAGAGCAGAGAGAGATAGCGCGCCTCGCACAGGAAGGAGAGAGAGAGCGTGCAGGCAGGCAGGCAGGCAGGCAGGCAGCCGCGAGAACGGCGCAGCCACACAGCACAGCTCGAGACCTCTCCGCTCGCCTCGCTCTCCGGCTGGGCCGCACACTCACACGAGGAGAGGGAACCTGGCTGTACCTACGCTAGAGAGAGAGAGGCCACGAGACGGGCCTCCTCCTTTTTCTACGGAAGAGCACCGCGATATTTTCGCGCTCTAGCGAGGTGAGTCCATCCAGCTATCAATCCTTGCTTCTTCTCTAGAAATCGGCCCCGTCAACGAGTACGTGAGAGCACGCAGCAGCGCATTCCCTTATTAATCCGCCTGCGTGTGCGCGCGCGCGCGCGACCGAGCGAGCGAGCGAGCCCGTCTCTCTCTCTGTGTGCGTGTGGGAGAGCGCGCGCGCGCGCGAGCACCGCCGCCGGAACTCGGCGAGAGAGCTACGACGAGTGTTCGTGCGCGGTATATAGCGTACGACACCGAGAGGCGGTGTGTACGGGCTTTTGTTTATCCGCGGGACTGCGATTTTCGCGCGAGGCACTTGGACTCCGGCCCGGGCCGTCGAGCTGCCGCAGAATTCAGCCGCTCCGAGCCCCAGGAGGCCAGGCCCAGCCCGGACAAGTTGCTCTTCACCGTTTTCCCGAGAGCGACGGCGCCGCCGCCGGAGGGGAGGGAGAGCGCGAGAGAGACCGAGAGAGAAAGACGGAGGTATATCGAGAGAGTGAGTTTGTCACGTAATTTTCGGAGACGCGCGCGCTGCTCGAGCTGCAGCTGAGCAGCAGCAACCCCTTCGCGGATTTTTCGACAGCCCCCACCCCGCTCTCTCGCTGCTTTTCAACGCGACCGATCTGCTGCCGTGCCTTGTATACAATCGGGATCGTGCGCCGAAGCTCGCTGTCTTTCCATTTTCCTTTTTTTTTTACGCTCGTTTCGCTCGCTCGATCGTTTCTCTCTGCTCTTTTCGCGGTTAGCGAGAGCGAGCAAGACAGAGATGGAGGTATGGCACGGCTGCTTCTGCACTGCACTACTCTGCTCTGCTTCTTTTTTTCTCTTTCATGTACTTTTTTGGAGATGATTTTAGAGACTTGAAGGCTTTTTTTTTTAACTTTTTACACTACTTTGCTTCGAGGCAGTGTCTGCGGACTGAGCCTGTTTGGTGCAATGGACAGAACCACTGACATTGTTCGAAGATACAATAATTTAAAATTATGTTAATTGAAAGGATTGTTTAAATTTACTTAACTTTTTTTGGTTTTGATTATCTGTTAGTTTTAGTAAGTACTTGCAATGCTTATTAAGACTTCATTGAGAACTTCATGTCAACAATTGGAGACGAATATAAATAATAATATGATTTTGCTTGAATATTTGATTATATTTTACATTAATAAATATTGATAAACTTTCTGAATTAATATCTTGTCTTATTTTCAAAATTTTTATATAAAGTAAAAAAAAAGAGCCATCTAGTTCAACAATGTAATTACTCGTTAATATAACATCTGACCAATTTCCTTTTCTAAAAGCTTTTTTGTAACTAAATTATTTATTAGTTTGTATAGAATTTTTAAGCGTTAACTATAGGGGTGGATTTTTCATCCTTTGAAGTTTCAACAAAATGAGGGATGATTTTGAACTATTAAAAAATGAAAATTATCACTGATTTCCTGCAATTTACATTGTTAACTGCGTTACTAATCTTTTTGACAAAAAATTGGTACATTTAAAACTTTTTTCATTTTAAAAATCCAATTTCAACTACTACTTATAAGCTGTTTAATGTAAGGGATAAAAACTCACCCCTCAAAAGTATTGACTTATCTGAACCCCTAAATCAATGAATTTTTTCCTGAAAAAGATCTTAAATGATCATTTAGAACCAAATTTATCTTTTTGATGAAAAAATTTGGGTCAATTGATCACTTTTGTTTGATGGGGATGCTTGCAACCTGTTGATTGTACTATATGGGAGGGTGTAGAGTAACAAGAGCTGCACTATCAATTTTCTTCAGGAATTTTGATTAAAACAAGCTAATGTATATTTTTTAAATCAATTTTATTAATTTGATAAATAAATTATTTAATTACAAGTTTAATTAAATGTTATAATTTATTAACAAAAAAACATGTTAAACAGAATGTCTGAGGAAATTGTATGTGCTCTTAATGTAAGATTAGAATATGCTAATAATTTTTAAACATTTGCTGCTTATTTTAAGTATTAAACTATTAAAATAATTTTACTTTTTTATTAACTTTTTTAAATATAGTTACATAATTCTAAATACATTCTATAAAAGTGATTTTTTCAAATTTAATTTTTTTTATTTAAACCAAAATTATGTATAAAAGTATTCAAACTAAATTTAATTGTTATTAACTTAAAAAGATTAAACATTGCTCTATTATCATAAAAATAAAATGATATTTTTAGTATGATGAATTTAAAGTAAAAAAGTTAAACATAATTTAAATATGTTAAACTAGTCTATTTAATAAAATATTAAAATTCAAGGAATCCAAAGTTAAGTAAAATTCTTTTTAGGTCAGATATTAAAAAAAATATTTGGGACAAAGGACAAAATTATGCACCAGCTCAGCAATGAATTACTTACATCGAGTTGTTGACGAATGATGGGAAGATCTTTTCTGAACATTTTACATTATCAAAGTGACACACAAAATGGAGCGTTTCATTTCAATTGACATACAAAGTAAATGTTTATTTTTTATGTCATATGCATGTTAATTAGACATTGAATTTTGATAGTAGATTTTCCTTATGGATACTGATATTTAACTGAATGTACATTATTTTATCTTCAAGGACACTATATGTAATTTGTAGATTTGCAGAAAAATATTTACATACTTTTAATTTTACAGCAATAATAACTATCAATTTTTGTTTATAAACATTGTTTTTGGTAAACAATCAAACGCATAATTTTTTAATAAGTATTATTTTACATGCATAATACATTTACTTTATATACACCTTTAATACCAAATGACCTAAAATACTTTAAAATTAAAAGCTACATTTATCTTCTTTTATGTTAATATTTGCAACACCTTTTATTTTTGCTGAAAGTAAACAATTTATATTTTACATAATAATTGTTTTACTTTTTAACCTTACATTATTTTTTAAAAGTTATTACATCTTTGTAAATTGTATTATTTATTAACAAAAAATTAACAAAATTAAGAAAACATTTTTAACACAAAATAAATAGTTGGTGGAAAGATTAATAGCTTTAAATGAAATAAATAATTATTTATTTATTAGTTACAAACATATTTTTAATTTTTTATAAAATGTTGAATTAAGTTGGAAAAATAATTGTCTAAATCAGGATTTAAATTTCATTTTTGTAATATAAATATCAGTATCACTTTACAAATGTAGAAAGATTTTTACACGATTTTCTCATTTATTATTTTTTTTATTTTATTAAAAGTTATATTATATGCAATAGGATTATTAATGTATTTTCAAGAGCAAAAATTAGACTGACCTAATTTGTTGAAATTTACATTTGTCTTAATAACGTAATCATTGAATTTTATAGATTTTACTGAATTTATTGATTTAATTTTATCATCATTGCATGTAAATAGATAAATTAGTGTTGGTTACCTACAATATTTAAGAAGAGTATCCAATAAGTACTTTTACACCCATTAAGTCATTGTAAATATCTTTTTTCCCTGAAAAGCAAAATAGATTTTGTTTTCTTTCATTCAGAAGTTATCTTGTATTAAAATTAATGTACATAGTAAAATTACTGAAACATAAAATTGAATGTAGTTTTCAAGAGTGACTCATTAGATTAAAATCTCCAGCTTTTTTTTTTCATTAAAAGTATAATGTGTTCCATCTAAAACAGAAAATTTCTTCTCTAATCCAGGACCGTCTGCTCTGCTGTTGCAGGAGCCCAATGTGGGTTGAAGTGAGATGGCATCCAGGGAGAAGAGAGCCCTAGCGCCTTCGAAAAGTAAGCAGAAGGCGAATAATGATAGCAGTTCTACGCTGTCCTCCGCCGCCTCCTCCGCTTCCTCTTCCTCCGACAGCAATCGCAACGCAAGCAACAAGAAAAACGCCGCAAGCAAGCAGCCTCTGACGAATAATACGAGGTCGCAGCAAGCCCGCGAGATTTTCGATTCCGTGGCAACTGGCGCCCAGTTGCCGGTCAAGCTCGAGGTCGGTCTGCCGCGAAAACGCGCACTACAAACCGCCCTCAAGCGCAAACAGAAGGCCAAAAACACGCTTATCAAGGTCAAGCAGAAGGTACCCATCAAGACTCTCAAAAGGATAGCCGGCGCCAAGAAGACGATCTTCAAGAAGAAGTTTCAGAGCGTCGAGTCGGCTGATACGAAAAACAGTAAGTGTCTGTGTTTTGCATTTTGTTGGATTCTGCTCAGATATAACAAGTTTGAGTTATTTCACACTCTGAACTTAAATTGTTTTCAATAAATGAACATTGCTAAACAAACTTAAGATTTTGGATGTAAAAGATTATTCAATTCACTTGCTACTTAACATTACAATCATTGCTTTTGCTGCCAATAGAATCTGAAAATTTCAAACAATGGATTTCAAACAATTTGGATTTATAGTTTGTAAAATGGAAAATTTATGATTAAATTTTTTTATTTATGTACAATAGTCATCATATCAATAAAATGATAAAAATTTTTTGAAATTTTTAAATAATCTAAAATTTATGAATTGATGTTTTTAAGAGTGTACAGACAACTCTAAACTTAAAAAAATTTTTAAGAGTGCAAAACTGCCAAGAAGAAATCTTCTGCAAAGGCCAGTGAACAAGTAGAAAGTGAGGGTCAAGACAAGACTACCCTGAAACTAGGCAAGAAGGTACTAGAAACTTCACCAAAGACTGCAAAGGGTGGCAAGGCATCGATAGCACAAAAAAGGAACGATAGCAAAGAAAGAGATATCAAAGTCAAGCGAAGTCTGAGCAAGGAACCTGAAGAGGTCAAAGTGAAGATAGAACCAAATGACAATTCATATGAACTGACTATTGAAGAGGTCATAGCTTCATCGATGCTGGTTGAACCTAAAACTGAAGTTGAGGGTGAAGAGTCTGCATCCGAAGGTGAATTGAAGGGAAAGAAGAGTTTAAGGAATCCACTTGTCAACAGAAGTTTAAGGAACGGAAAACTCCGGCAACCCTTAATTAAACCTGATCCAGGTATTGTAAAGCTCATTTTTAATAGTTACATTTTGCCTGACTATTTTTCAAAGAAATTAGTTATTAAATGATCTTTCTTCACATCAAAGTTATAAGTTTAATTAAATTACATTACATATTTTATTGCTAGTGCTAATTTTTATTTATTACTGAAAAGCAAATCAAACTATAATATATATATTAATAAGTAAGTTTACGCATAATGATCATTTTTATGTATAGATTAAATTGCGTAAATAAAATAAAAAAAAATAAAAAAAAAATAAGTAAGTTTAAAGAAATCTGATTAAATCTTTTCCAAAAGTAAGAGTAGATTCTTATAGAATTATCAGCTTCTTCGGATTTTCTTATGTATCATTAGAAAGACGAAGTATAAAATTATCATTGCCGTTCAGCCTTCGAAATTTGCAAACACAACCCTCATTCGTCAGAGGTCCTTATTACTGCGACACTTCCTCTCCCTATTCTTTAGTGGGCCTAAAATTTTGCCAATGCACTTTACCTGCGTTGCTGACCGGGTAGGGGGCGGCTCCATGCTGCCGTATTGCTAGATACAACTTTCTCTTCCGTTTCCGGCAACCCCTCCACTAACGAATTTGCTCCCCCGCAGACGCAGTTTTGAAGAAGCCGTCAAGTATGTCGGAACTCACAACTGAAACGGCGTTCGATCTGAAAAGATCAGAAACCAGTTCCGACGCCATTGTCAGTGTCAAAGTCGAACAGAATTCCGAAGATTCAGAATCGACGGCAATTGTGCCGGCCAGTGATCAGCTGACTGACTCACAACCAGTAGAGACGAATAATAACGGTTGCGAGTCTGAAGATATGGGACCGACTCTCCGATCCAAAACGAAAGCCCGTGGCTCAGACGAAATGAAGCTGACCGCAGAAGTCAATGCTAAAGCCGATGAGGCTAAAGCAGGGGCTAAAAGCGAAATAGACTCAGCGAAAAAGGAATCGACTGTCTCCAAAGCAGCCGAGATAAAGGCACCTTCGGAAGGAACGGCACCGAAGAGCCGACGGAGTAGTATCACTCCTGACACTAAGCGGCCGACACCGAACGTTACCGATGTCGATCGAGAGGCCGAGGAAAAGAGTGCGCGCGAAATCGATGATATGATCAAGGAGATAAAGAAATCTATTGCCAAGACCATCGAGACTAAGGCGCACTGTCCCGAGACTCGCAACACGGTCTTGTCCAAGAATTACGATATACCGAAGCTTCAAGAGATGCTGGCGAAGGAGAACGAGGAGAGGGCGAAAGCTGAGGCTGCGAAGGCAGAGGCTGCAAAGAGCCAAGGTAATTTATTTTAGAATTTTTCAACGCGATTTAATTTTTTAAACAATTTAAGTTTATGTTTTGATAATTTTGTGGATGCATTATTCTTTACATTATTTTCAAAGAAAATTTAAAATGTAACGTTCATTTTCGTCTGCGGCTAGTCTTTTTTCATTTTTCATTTATTTTTTATCATCCAGCCAGTCTTGAATAAATAAGATAAATCACTGTTGAATCTAATAATATTTTTCCATTGTTCATTTTGAGTTTCTAAATTATTTTATAAAAGCTTTTTAAATTTAAAATGTTAGTTTTCTCATATTGTACTACGAATCTAATAATCAAAGACCACTAGGCGGGAGAGAAAGAGTGGGTGTGGAGTGAAGGCACCCCTTAAGTGCTTTACTAGATACAGGCCTTAATATATTAATATATTAAATATATTAATAAGAAGAGCATCCGTTAAAAACGAGAAGGATATTTGAATTAAGAATTATCATTTTAAAATACTATTACAATTTTTATTTATAATCAGCATTAATAGAAAGGTTTAAATAGTAAATGCGAATATGTACTGTATTATTCAACTTTTGTTTAGTTTTGTTAGATATTCAATTATTATACTTTAAATTCATTAATGTAGATTACAGTTAACGATGTTCTCCGGCTCTAATATTGGCTCTATAGATAAAAATTAAAATGATCTTATAATAGAAAACAATAGTATTTTGCGAAATGAATAAAATTCTTATACGAATTAGCTTGTATGGTTGTAAACAATTGCACTTGACGTTGCACTCGTCAACAATTTCTAAAGTTTTCCTACCGATATCCTATCTGAAATTGCAAGCGGAAGGAAAATGAGTCCTCAGACATTGAATAAAAAATAAAAATATTAAAAAAAATTGGTTTATGTATAAAAATTGGAATAGTTTTTTTAAAATGATAATTCTTAATTTAAATATCCTGTTTGTTTAACTAATGCTCTTTTTATTAATTCATTGAAGACCTGTGGTTGGAAACAAGACTGCACGAGGGCGTGGGTTTGCATACGCTCGTGAAAAAATTTCAAAAAATATTTACGAGATTTACGGGGGTAGAAATCGAACTCTTTGACCCTATAGAAAAATACGTATATCAAACTGGAGTAACTTCTGTGGCTGGTACTAAAAAGGGGGTAGCAAGATTAATTATATTAAATAAAAAATAATTAATACGCATAAAAAATAATAATTATATTAAAAAAAAATAATTATATTCTTTAAGAAAATGTAATCATTTTCATAAAGTATAAACTAATTGAATCGTTTAAACATTTAAAAAAATATATAGATTACTCCGTGTCTCAAAATCAATATATGTAAACAATTTTAAATGTTATTTAGGCGACTCAAAAAGCTAATTTTTATGTATTGAATAATTAAAAGTAATTTTTATTTTTCGGAGAAAAATAATATTTGGTACAAATTTGATTCTTCGTAAATGTACGCTGCAGTAATTGAATTTTTAGTTTCTCTACGTTCTTGTTTTCTGCCTTTATTAGTGCATTAGGAAATGGCGTAAATTAAAACATTCTTGTAAAAAATATCTTAAAAGGAATAAGAATAGTCGAGACTCGTTTATAATTATGCTCAAACAATAACTATAGTAGAACTTCCGTTCTGCAATTAGAAATGCTGAAAAATAAACTTAATTTTTCTCTCTGTAAAGCACTCACAACGGAAATCGGCTCGAGTCCAGGGAAAAATGATAGTAAAGTAGAGGACGCAGACGCTAATTCGGTGCCTAAAGTGGCCAACACTGCCAAAGAAATTGAGAAACTAGTCATGGGCGATATCGAGCCGGCCGGTGAAGCTTGTGAGCTAGCCAACGACAAAAGTGACAAGCCGACCGATGAAACTAACTCTGTGAAACAAATCGAACAGAAAGTCGCTACCAATGTTTCACCTGATAAAGAGGAAGAGCCACTAAAAGATGACCTGCAGAGCATGGAGACAGTTGATGACTCTGGTTGGTTTTTTGTTCTTGTGCTGTTTTCTTAAAAATTAATAATTTTTGTGGATCAATTACTTGACTATTAATTTTCTATTTTTTTAGCAGACAAAGAATCAAGTAATAAATTGCCTGAAGATGTAAAGAAGCCTGTTACTGTAAGTTCGACTCGTAAGTCTACGAGGGTTACTGCTTGTAAGACGTCAACACCGGAAATAAAAAGCTTAAGCAGGGCAGAAATTCCAAATGAAATTGAAAAACAAAATGAAGAGGAAAAAACAACTAAGGAGAGCCCTGAAACTACAGCGGAAAATAAAACTTCTGAGAGCGGCATTATTATAAACAACGATGAAAATAAGACTGCCTCTTCAGTAGAAGTATCGATGAATATTTCACAAGATGATGAATTAATCAGTCTTTCAATAAGTACTGATGATAAGAATGAAATTACAGAAAAATCCTCTGCAGCTTCTGTGAACGAGGAAACTTTAGAAAGTTTATCAACAGAAGTTGAAAAGCTTCTTGAAGATGACAGCAGTGCAAAGTCGCCAAATAGAACTGAAGAACTGACAGAGAAAGACACATCGTACGATGATGTAGAAATGAGACTAGTAATTGAAGATGAGGTCTCCGAAGTTGATGTTAAAGAAGTGGAGGCGAAAGCTCCTGAACCGGAAACAAAAATGACTAACGATAACTGTGATCAAAAGAACTCTAACGAGAGCACCAGTGCTGTAGAAGCGGTGGAGGAATCTACCCTAGAACTCAAGAGCAGTGTTCAAAACAATCCGGAAACGGAAAATCCTATTAACACTTCAAAATCCCCAGCGACTGAGGACAAATCAAATATTGCCACAAAGATTAAGTCTGAAATTGAGGAAGTTGAGGAGCAAAAGGAGAATAGACGAGTTCTCAGAACGAGAACTGACAAGCAAAAGAAAATTGATTCAAAATCGACCTCTGCTATTGTAGCAACTGTCCAAGACAAAATCGATACAAAAACTGTTAAGAAGCCTGGAGATGCTGCCACATCCGAAGTGCCTTTAGATAATATACAGGCAAGCAGCGCCCATTCTAGTAAAAAAGAGAAGTAAGTATTTTTGCTCATTTGAGTATTAAGGTTATTTTCAATATCATTTTATTAGATTTATTATATTTATTTATATTTTATTTAAATCATAGTGAGGAAAAATCTCTATCAGATTTATCCACTGAATCTGTCGCGGATGTAACTGTTAAATCTGAAATTACACCTCGAATAACATACCGTAAACGGAAAACCAAGGAATATCCGAGGCGGCCTCCATCTATGAGAGCAAAACGTGCATCAAAAATAAAGAAAGTCGATCAAAGTAAAGAGGAGTTACTGTTAGATAGCGAGGTTGCTAAGATTAATGAAAGCGTTAAATGTACAAAATTCGTAAAATCGAAAGAAGGAGTACGAGGCGTTTCTGCGCAGGCTGGAAACGTTGAGCAGCAACACAATAATGATATAGAAGGCAATAACCGAAGTAAATCGGAAAATGATGTACAGTCGGCTAAAGTCACAAATAACACATTAAAGTCTGAAAACAGTGAGCTTCCACAAATGGGTTCTGTGAAAGGAATAAAAGATCTAGACCAAGGATCTAATTCGGGTGAATCTTCGAGTAGTGCTGAAAAATATATGGAAACACCTGAGGAGATTGCCCGAAAAGAAGATATTCTAAGACATTTAGGTTTGGAAACATGGGAGAAAGCTAATGAAAGAAGAGCAAGGAAGGAACAGCAGGGACTCAGGGAAGAACCAGTACAACCAGTACAGCCAGTACAACCAGTACAACGGCCAAGTACAGGTACGTTAAAAACGGTAATTAGAGTAGGAAAGGATAGCAAGAAAAGATCCAGGTCACCTTTAAAAATAATTCTGAAACCACAAGGTCGCACGGACGTTGAGGAGCCTACCAATGACAATTCTACCCCTAAGGAGGTGAGTTTACCAGTTTAAAGTACATTGTATATTTTTAAAATCCTAACAATTTGAACATTATATATTCTAATAATAACTATTTTTTGTTGCAGCCTGGATCTGATGATGCGGAGAATAGCAATTCTGGTGCGAACCGAAAATTACCTATTAATGCGAGGCTTTCTTGCGGTAATTTTGGTTGCGGGCATAATAACGCTTTTTAATATTGAGCTATCTTTGCTATCACAACTTGCTTTACTTTCAATATAATTTTTTGCCCAAGCGACAATTAATCAAGTGAGAATAAAAATCTAATCATTATAATTTTTTCAGATGAGGAAGTTTCGTTAGTTATACCTGAAAAGTCGGCATCGTTTTCAATTCACCCAGGTCGCTTGTGTTCTGATAATTGCGGCTTATGCCAATCGAAATTTGGCAGCTTAGATACTCCAGGGCATGTTGCTCAAGTAAAATCAAGTGAAAAACGACAAAAAATACTAGACGGTGAAAGACAAGTGACGCAAGAGATGTGTCTTTGCGATGCATGCTTTCGACACGTTACCAGAAGGGTAATTTTCATTCATTTCACAATATTTTAAAAATTAAATTAAAAAATCTATTGACAATATTTAACAATATTTATTTGTAATAAAAATGAATTATAGTTGCTTTTAATAAATTTATTAAATATTATAATTTTTTATTCATAGTGGTTAAGTCCAACGAGCTTAGGAACGAAGCCACAAAATAGGAGACAAACGAGGCATTCTGTGATATTAGTTTGTCCAGTACGCAGTTGTCTTGAACCAGGAAGACACCATGTAAAGCGTCAGTGGCTTCGCAAATTGAGAGCTCAATTAAAAAATCTGGTCAGTTTGGAGTTTTTAATTTAAAAAAAATAGTTTCAAATTTTGATTATAAAATCTTTTATTAATTTTTTATTAACACCCGTTTTAATTTAAACAGATCGATATCGATTGGGATACGCCTCAGATTGGTGGTGCATTTAATTTCTGCAGTGTTCACTTTCCAATAATCGAAACCTTCTTAATTTGCATTGTCTGTACTCGCAGACTCGCAAAAAATAACACAGTACCATTGGGTCTAAGTAAAGATCAAGTTGAAGAATTAAACAGACGGTTTCATGCCCTTCATATTCCTCAATCAATTTTAATTAATACATTTGTCTGTAGACTCTGCAAATACTTCTCAAGAATGCTTATTAAAAATCCAGGCTTTGAAAGTATGACAGAAGGTAATCGGCGTTTTGTGAAGAGATATCGAAAAAAGTGAGTAATCTTCTTTGTCATTGATATCTAAGAAAAAATAGCTGGCTTGAAACTGTAGATTGTTCAAAAAAATTAAATAAGATTCAGATATTTGCGATCATTCAAACCCTAGACTTGACATATTAGTCAATTCTATAAAACAATTCTTGCTGATTTGAATAGTTTATACATGTGCTACGTGTATTTTTTCTTACGTTAGAGAAAATTGAAAATTTATTCTCTTAAATCAGTTTTTGCTATAGTACGTATTATTTATATTATAATATTTTATGCATATACTTACTGCGCGTTCTACCTGAAATTTTGTAGGGACTGTCATTTTCTTATAATTATCTTTGTATTTGAGTAAACTGTAATACTTTCTTTTAATTTTTAATTTAATGTGATAAATTATTGATATTTTACAGATTATTGCAAAGACACAATATTGCAGTATCAGATAGTGACGGTGAGGAGGAAGAAGAAGAAGTGAAAGAGGAAGAAGAAGAAGCAGAAGAAGCAGAACACGATCTGGAAGCAGAAATAGAATCGAAATCGGTGGCAGAATCGGTGTCAAAACCAGTGCTGGAACTGGAAGCAGAACAAAAACCAGGACCAAGTAGGGACCAACCAGGACCGACCAATAAAAGTAAAGGAAAAGCTCTAGCCAATGGTTCAAGACGAGGTAAAGGCAAATCATCGCGATCTGAAGGCCATGGTGAATCAGATAATTTCGAAGAATCATTCACGAGCGCATCGGAAAAATCAACTCCAGAACCTTTGAAAACTAATTCCAACATTGAGCAAAATGAGGTAGCAGTAAAGAGTGTGGATGTTGGGCCGTCTACATCGTCAGCGACTGAAGCACGCTGTTCAGGCCTCGAAAGCGCCATTGAAAAATTAAAAAAGCGTAAAGCTTTACATTTAGATACAACGACAAAGTCAGATCTGAGTATTAACTCCTTACAAAATCTAACAGATATGAGCGCTTCTACCAGTAATGGTAGTACAAGAGATCTTGTTGAAATGATTGCGAATGAAGTTACAGTGACAAGAGTTTCAAAGAGATCAAAAATATCTAACACGAGCACTCCTAATAGTGATATACCATCAGAGGTACAACGACTTGGAGCGAATCCTTCAATATCTGTAAGATCACTATTTCCTGGAGAAGAAGATATGAATTTACAAGCAACCGTCGAGTTCAATAATGTCAGAGAAATTACACCTCAAGGCTGGGAGAAATGTTCAACAATGATCCAGTACGATAGAGAAACAAAATTGCTGTGGCAAGAATTACAGAGACCTTACGGAAATCAAAGTAGTTTTATGAGACATCTTATCCTCTTAGAAAAATATTATAGGTAAGAATTATTGACATCGATAGAATTTCTTTAATTTGATATATTATTTTATTATTATTACGTTCAAATTTATTTATATTTATGTAATGAACACGATTAAATTTTTTCAGAGCTGGAGATTTAATTTTGGCACCAAATGCTTCAAGAAATGCGATAAATTACTCTACATCCGTTCAAAATAGACTTATTTCGTACGAAGGTCCTGAAAAAGTGGATGAACCAATAGTCGATTTTGTTGAGCCAGTCAAGGCTGTTGAATACAATAATTCGCGTCGTTTAAGTGGTGGCTATGTCGTTGAACAACGTGATCGTCGATTAAACCAATCCAGTACTAGTAACTCGTCTTCGATTGTGAACGTCGCATCTCAGCTATCTAAACTTAACTCATCGTCCCAAGTTATGAAACTTACACCCGGCGTATCTATAATTAAGAAACCACCACCAAGTCTGCAACGCCTCAATACAAATCGAGATGTGAATGGTAGTCTGAAAAAAAGGAATGAGTCTGCTGTTAACGAGAGCGCAGGTACAGGCAAAGTATTCCATCTGACCGAACCTGATTTCAAGCGCCTTCAGACTTTGAAAAGACAAAAGTTGATGATGAACGAGAAACAACCTGCCTCGAGTATCAAAAACGCTTCAGGTGTGTACATTGCTGATACAGCTTCTATCGGAAAACATGTGAAATGGCATTTAAATTAATTTAAAATTGTTCTTTTGATTTACAGGAAATCCTTCGAAAAAGAGCTCATCGTACGCGCCATACCAACAGTACCCGCAGTCACAATTTCAAAAACATTTACTCAGGCAACAAGAGATGTTGAACCAGCGAAGTCGAAGCGACTTTGAGCCTCTGACGACGTGTGCCCTTTGGGTGACAAAAGATACGTCCTCGGAGAATCTTATAAATAATTTAAATTTACCGAAATCGATCCAAGTAACCACGAAACCACCTGTAGCAACGAGCACTCCTATTTCATTGGCAGGGTCTAGTGATACTTTCAGAATACCTAAGAACCTAACTGTGATTCCGCAGACGGTCGTCAGGACACAAGATAATTGATATCCGAAGAGGAAGAGGCGATCGATTGTTTCCTCGTATCGGGACTATATGTTTTATATCCGCAGTGATCGTCGCCGATGAGTGAGGGATTCTCTTGGCAGTTCATTGTGGTTCATTAACTACAATCCTCCTCACGTTCCCTATTTTTAGGAGAGACATAGTTTAGTGTGGAGGTAACTTAGTTATGTTGAAAAGAAGAAAGAACCAAAGCTGTATTTAATTATAATACAGAAAAATGATAAACTGATAAAGTGCCTATAAAGTGACGCGCGGTATAGAAGAATATTATGACTTTAAGAAATATGAAAAGTATTTCTTTTAATCTTTTTCGTCTATCTTTTTCCTTTTTATTTTTTGTCTTAAAACTTAAAATGTGAATATTTATCTTCAGCGGGAAGTTTGAAGGAAATTACAATAGTTTGAACGAAGAATTTTAGAACGACTATACTTAGTAATATTTAAAAGTGCTTCTTACAAAAAAAGTGACATCTTGCTTTCATTTGATCTTATTTAAAAAAAAATGGAAATTTGCCACTGTATATTAAAATTTTCTTCATAGATTATAGCATTCTTATCCCCAATTTTGTATAATTGTTTGAGCACCATAAATAAGTCAAAGTAAATGTGAAGTAAATCATAATGATAACTTTAGATAGCTATTTTTGTAAGAACACTTTTAAAGAATTTAAATATAAGTATACCGTATGCATATATATATTTATTACTAGAGCTTTATTAAAAAGCTTAAATACTGCCTTTTCTCAAATTTGTAAAAGTTTTATATTTATTAAAATCAAAGTGACATATTTAGTGTTTACGCATTTTAACTTCATGGAAAATTATTTCATTGAATAAAGAAGTGCAAATTCTTCGTTCAACTGTTCATCAATATTATTATTGACCTTCGCAACAAACGCTTCGCAACAAAACATTTTCTTTGAATGTTCTAAATGGTGTATACATATGAGATGTTAATGCAAGGACAAATTGCAAGAAGATTAATTTAATTAATTTTCTTTAATGTGATAAATAAGACAAAATATTGGGAAAAATATTTATATGAAGTATAAACCAGCGTCAGGGACTCGGAATTTCCTCTTATGTCGGCGTCCGAATCTCGTCGGTGTTTTATAAAAGTGTTCCTCGAGAGCCGAAGATTTTTCATTATTATTTCTATAATTATTAATATTATCATTGTGTTTGATTATTTTTTATGCATATTGGCTTTCAAAATAATCAGTTATAATATTTAAAAAAAATAATCATTGCACCGAGCGGCTAACGCGACGACGACTATGACGATCGAGTTTGTAATTATTAATCAATTATAATTGAGTAAATCCTTAATGAAAATCAAGAAACATTACGCGAGTTAAGTATCGACAATTATGATTATGATTAAGCATAGATTTCTCGTATTAAGGTTATTTATTACGTTACATCTTATTATATACACACTGCATTGTACATAATCGAAACTGATCTACGCATTAGTCTAATATTGACGTTGTCTTATGTTAACGTTGATCAAAGGGTCGAAAAATCGTCTCCTTTATACATTATTTTAGTAGTGGTCTTTTGAATAAAAGTAAAATGGTGTGTGCGAAATGAAGACACGATTTATGTCGATACTTTAGTAACCGTAAGAAATTAAGAAATGCAGTAAATATTACAGACAAAATAAGTTTTTTTCATAACTAAAAAACTATTTAAAAATAATTATACGATTTTCATTAGTTTGAATATTAGTATTTTCGCTTAAATTAAAAAGTCAATTGTTTAAAACGAAGTGCTATATAAAAGATTTTGCTAACAATTAACATGATTGTATAATTTTATAAATTAAGAGTTTAATATTACTTCATTTCTTTAATTTCTTCTCTTTTGTACAAAACAAACTACGAGCGTATTTCTTTAATTTTTTTTTCTTGTGTATAAAGTAAACTATGTGCGTACGGTTATTAGAAACTAAGATGCAATGAAATATAAAAAGTTTTCTGGTAATTATTTTGAAACTCGAAAGTTGATATTTAATGTAACAGCGTTTGCAAGAAGAGTAAAGAAGAAAAAGAAGGGCAAACAGTAAAACGTGTAACATGAAAGTTTACGAATAACAACAAAAGTTTAAGTAGCAAATGAGGTGTAATAAAAAAAGGTATTCGGAGGTACTCTTATTATATATTATATACATAAAAATGCTCTATTTTACTAATGATATTTTTGATATGTCTATACATAAATATATGTATATTGAAGTAAAAAATTATAAAATGATAATAAGGATCAAGAATGATAGAGAAACTATAAAAGAATATGGAGATGATAAAGTCAAAGTTGCTGTTTTACATTAAAGGCATGTGAAATGTATGCAATATCGTTGTTGCATTTTTCGGTAAGAGTCAGCAGGCGAGTTTGCAGTTTTAAACTTCAAAAAATCGATATTTTTTACCTAATTAGGAAATGTACAATTGTAGGTTGATTTATTACGAGTTTTTATTTTGTAACCGTATAAAATAAGTAAAAAAGTTGATTAGTATAATAATAAATGAGATTTTCAGTACTTATTATCCTATTTTTTTCATTTTTTTAATAAATATATAATATCGTTAAGAGTACTTAGTTCAGAGAAAGTAATAAAAGCAATTTTTCTATAGTTTTAACGTTTTGTTTTTTAATGCTCATTTATTAGAATTATAAAATACGAATGGGAAAATACTTGTTTTAGAAGCGAATAATTAAAAAATTTTTTTTTTGTTCAATTTGATAATTTTTTTTACAAATAATTTAAATATCCCTATTGAATCGCTCTAAATTTAACGCAAATTGGATAGGTGTATAGTCGTAAATGAACTATTTTTTCTATAAATAAAGCAATATTGAAATACGATTCCTTAAAATGGCTCGTGAATAACATATTTAGCAAGTAAAAGAAGTTGAAGAAAACGAAAACGGTAAAAGTGCCACATGTATGAGCCTTGTTGCGAGTAGTTGCGATTGATCATTGCCAATTTTGTTTCCTTACTATTTTCGATGTACTGCTTACTCGCCTGTACTTCTCTTACTTTGACGTACCTTATCTCTGCACGTTAACAGGCAAAATTGTTACTCGAAATTTATTTAATTATTTTAACATCTTTTTGAGTGTGATTATGAAAAAAATGTAAATTGAATATCTTTAAAAAAAAATATTTATGAAAATTTTTCTTCTAAGTTTTGTAAATGGTCATTATTATTATTGGAATTATTACTAGTTTCACGAAAGGTATTTTGAAATATTTTTACAATAATTTGTTTAACGTAAGAGTTTGAAAAAGATACGTATCAGAAAAGAAAAGAGGAAGAATTGCGTTTAAGTTTAAAGAGTTCTATTTTTCTGGTGGTAAAGGGTTAAGATTATCAATTAAAAAGAGAGAAAATATTAACAAGCGTGAAAGGGAGAAAGCAGAAGCTAAAACAGAAAATTGACATCTGTTAGAAAGTAGAAAGAGAATGTATATTTTGATTGGAGGATGGAAAGAGGACGATGCATGATGAGAGAAGAAAAACAGTAAACGTTTAGGCAATTTTTCACTACAGTTTGTGTTTTAATTGTATTGGAAATCATAAACAATTGATGTATCGCTTTTTTCAAAGGTAAAAAATTGACTTATTTCCTGTGTAAATAGTTTACCACTTCTTATTTTAATTAAATAATATTTTTAATAGTAATTCAATAGATATTTATATTTATTTTAATTACAACGCTTAATTACGTATGCATGTATATACCGTCAATGTAAAAAATTTTTAATTAATTTTATATAGTAAAAATAATAGTTCAGGTAATTTGTATTTTAAAGGATGTTTGAATTTTTTATCTTTGAATATATTTTACGCGTTATTAGAAAAGTACATATTTCAGTTGCACTATCAACGCAATAAAAATCAATTACATTAGTATGTTACCAACTGTTTTCCTCTGAATGCTGATTGTGTTAAGTGAACAGTAAAAATATATTTTAAGAAGCAATAAATAGAGCGTGGAACTTGTATGACTGATGTTTGAAGACTTTGTGCGATTTTTCTTGTTTAATTCTAATGATGTATATTTTTTTAATTGGGAGTATTACATATTATTTCTACTCCCTAATTTTGCTCTGTATTTTACATTGATAGACGCAGAAAAGTCAACGAGAGGGTGTTAATTTTTCTTAAATTCATTTGGTTTGATCATGTGCTTTACAACAGATTTTATTTAATTTATTTTATAAAAGCGAATCGAAATACATTGAATGTAAATGAAAAGATAAATAATTGATCATATTGATTTGTTAGAGTAATTTAGTGTAATAATAGTTTGTAATGAATCCTGAATTCAAAGCCGATTGAATCAATCGGCTTTTATCTATTTTTAGAATCTTGTGAAACGATAATGGATTTATCGATAGGTGTACATAGTTTTCTTCGTAAGTGAGACGAAAAACTTGAGATTAGTGCCTTTTTATTACGACGGCATTCGATTTGCTCTCTATTTACGAACTTAAATTTATAATACAATATATTATATTTTCAAAATTAATTTCGAAACCTTTTGTTTCTTTAAAACCTTTATTATGTTTATCAAGAATTTGTATCCTTTACGCAATAAAAATATTTTTAATTTTATGTATTCTATGATTAAAAATAAAAATTTTTTCAAAAATTCTTTTGGATTGTAACACTTGCATCATTTAACAATTTTAAATATAGTTGAAAAACAATTTTTTCTAAATAAATCTATTTTGTAATTGCAGAAGCATTCCTAAAATAATTAACAATATTGCTTGTCTAGCAAAAAAGCGATGCCATCAATAAAAATTAAAAAAATACCTTAAACCGTATATGTGTTTCAGAAAGTGTCTTAATAAAAAATGTATCTATTAAAAAATACAAATATTTTTCTCCAGACGTATTAATATCAATCAACGTAATCAATTACATACATATAGAGATGTTCGAATAATACTGTACTTTACAAATTTATGTTACAAATTGACTTCAAAATTAAAAAAAAAAAAACACATTTCGTGGGCTTCTCTGCATCAATTAATTGAACAAGAAATTCAAAGGGAAACGATAATCGTTAATACACGTTATTGCTAAATGAGATTTAGAAAAACAATTAACTATTTTATGCATGTGTGTAAGTGAGGTAAGAAGACAGGTAAGAGAGAGTATCTAGAATGTGTGAAAATAATACATCATAAAGAAAAAACTGGACATAAAGAGGAAGCGAGAGGCTTACTTGTTAATTTAACAATAAATCGTAACGGCAAAAAACGTAGAGTGCTCTCTCAATTTTTTCAGCATTATTTATATGTGAATTTGGCGGGTGCGGCATCTCCCTGCAATTATTATTAGTTATAATTATTGTGTTATTTAATTAATTAACACTGAATACAAGCCTTTGTTTATTTAATTATTAAGTGAAAATGTATTAGTTATTTAGTTCTCCAATCCTTTGTATATATTCGCAAGACTTATAAATAAAAGCGCAAAAAGAGAATACGTCTGGGCCCCTAATTACTTGACTTTTTAATTGACTACCTATTTATTATACCTGATTTTAGCATTCCTTCCTTTTAAAATTTGTTGAAAAATGGCGCCACATTTTTACATTGCATGTAAGGTAATTGTAAAGTAAAACACGTAATGTAAGGTGTAAAATAAATATCTTTTATTTATTTCAACTCCGTTTTAATGTTTTGAAAAAAAAAATTCGTACATAATAATGAGACGTGAGAATCCCATTATTTCCATTCATACGCTTTTATTCATACAAATTATATCATCCTACAATTCTAAATCGCTTAATCAATATGTAATATCGAAAATTACAAACTACTTTAATTGCGTGTACATCAAACCGCAGGTAAAGAATCGATATTTGCAGTAAATTTTAACAAGCGAGGGTCTTACAAAAATATATAAATTCTATATATAAAAAAAAAAACGAAGAAGAAACGCGATATTCACAAGAGAAGTGAGGAAAAAAAAAACTGCCAAGGAAAATTTACTGCAAAGAAGAAAAATAAAGAGAAAAAAACGCTAATACGCTCAACAGTCATTGTCCAGCTCGGCCCCGCGGCTTCTTCGGCTTCGGCTTCGCGGGGTGCGGCTTTCTGAGTTGCGTCGGGGTTGCGGCGGCCGCGCAACCGGGTCGCGGTCACGTGAGAACGAGTCGCTCGGGCTCGGGGTGCTCCCCTCTCACTTCTTGACGGTGAAGCCGTCGCCGGTGGGGTCGAGGAGCCAGGGGTAGTTGTTGGGGCACTCCATGCAGGTGAACAGGCGGAGAGTCTCGCCGGGCAGCTCCCGAGTGGTCAAGGGGCAGGCGTTGGGCAGGGAGCAGTAGGGTTGCCCTTTCTCGTCGCACTTCTCTTTCCAGGCGTCGAAGTCGCGCAGTCCGGGGATCTCGGTTGGCTCCTGCATCCATTTCAGGACCTGTTTCCGGAAGGGTTTCGGGTTAGGTATATCGGGTATGATTGGACTTTTGTAGATACATCGGCCGAAGGACACTCACCTGAACCATGGTGACGAAGTAGGTGTCGGTACGCTGGAGCATCTCCTCGATGAACTTGATGAGCTCCTCCTTGAATTCCTTTTTGCTCTTGAGCCAGGAGGCGTGGAAGTGAAGGCCGAGGGGGGCGCGGTTGCTGTTCAAGTGCCGGTTGAAGTTGTGTCTGAGCATCCTGCCGAACTGTTCTCCGGTCTGGATGTTGGAGCAGGAGTCGACCATGTGGCAACCTGGGAGGGACTCGTCGAAGGTCGGGTCGTCACGACGGTCGAGCTCGTTCATCACGATTTCCCAGACTGGGTGAGATCTGAAAGTTTAATTGTTGATTAATTTTCGAAACAGTGAAAATTTTGCTCAAACGGCGCGTGGATTGTATAGGCACCTCGAGGGGCAGTTTCCGCTGTTGCCGTTGCACTTGTGGGGCATGCGGAAGTAGAGGGTGTAGGGCCAGATGGGCACGCGGCCGAGGGAGGCGGTGATGGAGGCGTCGTAGTTGAAGAACTGATCGGCCATCATCTCGAACTGCTTGTTACCGCCGACGCGCAGGTACGGAGCGCGAACGCCGATTATCGAGCTGTCGGTGATGTTGGCGAAACGCTCGATGATGAGTCGGGCGCCGGCCATCTCGGCGAGCCAGTCGTCGTACGAACCTGGGTAACGGAGGTTTAGGTATTACAAGGAAATACGACATTATTTAGGAGCCAAGTGGCTCAAATACAAAGTTATCGTTAAAGAAACCTCAAGCCCTCAAACCCACCTTGAGTCCAGTACTGCGGGTCGTCCTTGTGCGTGAGCGAGAATACGGCGATCTCGTGTCCCCGCCTGTGGAGGTCCTGCACGGCGGAGTAGTTGGTGTACTTGTGCGAGACGAAGAAGGTACCGCGGATCTGGCAGCCGTTCGGGTTCATGCGGTGGCCGTTGAATACCTCCTCGTAGAGGTCGATGTTGTCGATGTTGACGGCGCCGTTGAAGGTGATGGTGATCATCTGGGGCACCTGCTGGGGCTCGAGGCCGCCGGGGATGCGGGTGCCGTCGGCGGAGCAGTGGCAGTCCGGAAGTACGCACTGAGTCGGGTCGCAGTCCGGAGCGCGGTTCGGGTCGGTCTCCACGGCTAAGGCGGACAAGAGGGTTAGAGAAAACGATAATTGACTCGGTCGACGACGACGACGAGCGTCGTCTGACCGATTCCTGGCTTATCTACTTCGAGGGTTTAGTATCCTTCGTTTCCGAGCACTAAACTACTCAGTCTCGTCTGTGTCTCTACTCACTGCAGGCATTTTCATCGGACTCGTCCTTGCAGTCGGGCTTGCCGTTGCAGAAGAGCTCCTTGTCGACGCACTCGCCGTTGCCGCAGGAGAGCTTGCCGTCGGGGCAGACCGGCTCGTCGGTCTTGAGGATGGGCAGTACCTTGCGCGGCTCTGGAAAAAGGCGTCGGTCGTGCGAACAAAAATAAACGGAGGCGGCGGGGGACGGCGAAAGCGCACCCGGAAAGAAAAACAGGCTCTTCCAGGCGGGATTCGCTCGGGGTTCGCTTTGAGGACGACGCTCCACGTATATATATATATATATATGTATAATGTATCCAGTCTCGGTGCGCGCGAGGCTTGCGCAATTACCCCTGGCTTCCGGCTTCTCGTTTTTTTCGCCTTTATCGCGGGAAGTGGCTGCCCGCTGCGCGCCGAGGCTGGATTATTAAAAATCCACGGAGAAATTTTATGCGAGCGAGTTCGTAATCGAGGATCAAGCGGCGCGTTACGCAAGTGCCTTTAATGAACGGTCTCGCTTCGCAATGCTCGTCTGTTCGACGAGTGCTTTCCGCGAGCCCAGCCATTGACATTAATGATTTTTTGACGTTACGGCGTTTTGCTGTATATTTTGTTGCGGCAATTTTTGCTGGGATGTCAATGGCTGGTGGCTTTTACGTTACCGCTCGGCGAGGAGAGTGGTTTCCTCGGCGAGATTCGAAAGAAAGTAATTACGTAAAATGTTGAATTAATTGTCGCGGCTTTTGACATTTTTATACTTTTAAGGAACGTTCGGTCGTTCGCAGAAAAAACACTTTGCACTTTCGTATTAATTTCTTTTCGCGGCAACTTAGTTCCGCTCGATAACGAACTCGCTCGTCTATGTAACAAACCATATTTACACAACAATACTTTATACAATTTTGATACAATTGCAAAAAAACTAGGCCAATCATTCCAAAGTAGCTCCTCCCCAGGGTGCACAAAAATCACATTGCATAATCTCGTAACCTCGAGCGTCTGTAAATCGTCAATATTGAAATCAAAAGAGCCAGTCGCGTTCGTCTCGTTCGTCTTGAAGTTACTCTCAACAAAAACTGACGCTAACTTTTCCTTTATATCCTGAGATAATTTTCGGAAAGAGCACAAGTATAAGTGTCGTGACGCGTGAAGAAAAATTTTCTCTCAAACGGGGTTATCTTACAATATTCTTTCTCGTCGTCGATGCACGCGCTGAAGTGTTCTTTTTTTTAATTACGTACGATAACAGAGAAGAGAGACAAGTGTGAAAAAAAAAACGATCGGGAACAGAAATTTTAAAGTGTGTAGAAAAAGAAAGTGAGAAAGAAAACATGAAAACACACATATAACAGATATATTAAAAACACATTTAATGGTAAATGTAAGCCTTGTAAAGATTGTAATGTCCGCAGAGTGTACAAAAAACCGATCGAGCCGAGCTTGAAGACGCTTTGAAAAAAAAAAAAAAAGTCCAAGTACCGTTACGAGGCGGTGAAAATGCCGCGTGCGTCGGCACAAAAAAAAGCTCGTCGCTCCGTTATAGATTTCGACTCGCTTTCGATCGTCTCGACGCGCGCGGAAAAGTTATCTCTCTCGCGGAGGAAAGTGAGCCCGTGGAAAGGAAACTTATATATATAACGTATCCCGCGCGGCTCCATAAAAGAGAACAGAGGCGAAC
Source organism: Ormyrus pomaceus (assembly GCA_900474385.1). Lineage (NCBI taxonomy): Eukaryota > Metazoa > Arthropoda > Insecta > Hymenoptera > Ormyridae > Ormyrus > Ormyrus pomaceus. The sequence goes on from UCOM01001532.1 coordinate 24,406, forward strand.
CGGACGGAGAGAGATCACACGCGCGGCGTGGAAAACGAAAAAAAAAAAAAAAAAACGAAACGAAACGATCGTAAATATATATTCCCGTCGCGACGGCGGCGGACCGGTATTCCCTCCGTCTCTATCTCTCTCTTTCTCTCCGCCTTTTCACTTTCGTTCTTGTTTCCTTAGAATGAGATCCATGCAAAGGGCTTTGTTTTCGCTACTTAATTCGAGAACTACATGTGGGCTAGGCGCGAACTTTGTTTCTTTAAGTTATATTGCTCCGATTCTCGCTCGAGCGAGAGGCGAACGAGCGCGCGCGCAGCGCCGAGAATCGAGAAAATAAAAAAAAGAAACAAAAAGAGAGCTCGCTGTTAGTCTACTGCATAACAAATGTTTTTTTAATCACACAAGAGGCAGGAAAGCGGCTTTGTACAGTTAGATACGTCGTGCTGAGTTCCGAAGCATGAAAGATGGAAGAAGCGGACGGTGTGCGAAGTATAAAAAAGAGATTCCCCTTCGAGGAAGAGCGAAAGGTCGGCCAGCTCGCCGTTCGAAAGGGCCGCAAAATTGTTTCTTTTTTTAAGCGGCTTTTAAACGGCGGACTTTGGATTTCGCTTTTCCTCCCGGGGAGAGAAGCTGCGAAGATGAACTGGATGATGAGGGGGTTAGTCGTCGATTTGCGTGCTACGGCGCGAGTCTACGTTTCGAGTCGGGCCTCCGGCTGCTCTTCGCGAGCTGTCGCTGCTTGCGCCTCGTTTCTCTGCGTTTCTTTTTTTTTTTTTTTTTCAGTTTTTCGATTAGTCACCGCAAGCTTTTGGTCAATGCGATGCAAATAGTATTCGGTAACCATTGACTAAAATTTGCAGCAATGTGCTAAAAATCACTTTCTACGTATGTGTCGTAAGAATAATTATTATGCTACTTCTTTTGTATTCAGTATGAATTTTGCAATAAGAGAAGGTATTAAATTGAAGATTCTAAACGTAACTATTTTATAAAAAAACAACATGTAAATAAATTACTTTAGAAAAAAAAAATATCAATAATCACAAAGACGTTACTTTCTCTTTGCACCAAAATCAGATGTCTTTACTCATTCTACTCCAAGTTTTGCTCAATCGAATTCCCAGTTTCGAACAACGCGTCTCAAAAAGCCAAAGAAACGTCAGAGAGGAACGAAAATCAAGCCCCGCTCGCGAGGCACCACCCAGAGTCCCGACCTGGTCCTCCGTTTTTTTTTTCAAAAGAAAAAATAAATAAAAAAAACCGGTAATTTATCCGATTTTCTTCAACTTCCCGGTGCGTCACTTACTCTCGAGCTTGTCACAGTTATTGACCTTGCCCTTCCAGTCGCAGGTCTGTTTGTCCAAATCAAAGGCCAATCCGCTGGGGCACGTGATTTGCTTCAGGCCGGACCTTGTGCACCTGGGGGTCAGACAGGCAACGGCCAAAATGTTTATAAGACTGGTAGAGAAATGTGGCTGCTTAGTTTTTTTTTGTTTTTTTTTTTTTTTTTGTTATTTTGTTTCATTTTCGCTTTTCGCTCTTTGTGCGCTTTGCGTCTCTCTCAAAGGGAACCGCCGTGGGACGATATCGTAGGGGGGGGGTTTTTCCATTCTTACTCTCGAGCTGCTCGCAGTTCTTGACGTTGGTCTTCCAGTCGCAGGTCTGGCGCTCGATGTCGAAGGCCAGTCCGGTCGGGCACTTGACGGTCGCGAGCCTCGTCACGCCGATTTCCGTGGCTTTGTCGCACCTAAACGCACCACCGTTTGTAAGCAGGGCCAGCTCTCGCACGCCTTTTCGCACCCTCGGCTGGAGGCTCTTTCGGCAGCCTTGCGAGCGCATCGATCGTTCGATGCACTGGCAAGGGGATTAGAATGCGTGGGTTACGGTCGTTTATTGTCTTTCTGCTATGAATTCCCCCCGTCGAAATTCCCGCCCCGATGAGCCGCCGCCTCGTCCGTTCGGCGATTATAAATTATTATGCTCGGCGCATCTTTTCCGTTACTTATCGCGCGCGACTTCCGCTCCGAGAAGTCTCCGGTATCGGACGTGCGCGCGCCGCTTCTTTTTTTTCTCTCCTCGGTTAATGAACTCCGAGTTCCTTCTCTCGTCCCGTAAACCGTATCAGACTAGAATTTCGCGAAACAATGAGTCTCGCGCCGACTTTTCTCCGCCGAGCGTTTTGCGAATCTCTCGCGAACACATATATATATACACATATATATATAAATATATATTCCTCGGCGCGCCGTAATCCTTTCTCCATCGGCAGCTGCGCGCACGCGCAGAGAAACCGAAAACCCGTTCGCGGTTCGCCAGCCGCGGAGAAACGAAAGTCCCTCGATTTTTCCCCGCGCCGCTCTCCGCGGATATGTGCTGCTCTCCGAGATCTCTTTCTCTCTCTCTCTCTCTCTCGCGTCGAAGACGCCGCCTGCCTCTTTGTTCGGCGGACGCTAAATTCTGCGGGACGCGCCCGATAATAATTCTCCTCCGCGGAGATATCCCGGAAAGGCGACGAGCGACCGTATATTGCTCGGTGGAAAGTTTAACGCTAGACGCGAGCTTTCGATTGTAAATGAGAGGCAAACGCGCCGCGTTAACGAGTCGCCGGAGAGAAATTCACACTTTCTTTTGTGATGTATATCGACGAGAGAGGTTTCTAAGCGTTCTATTAATCACCGCGAGGCCCCCCCTATCGCTGATACGTTTTTAATCAGGAGTCACTTTCTTTTTTCGGAGTAAGTGAAGCTGCTGCAGTTCGGCGCCGCGAGCCGCGATTGAAATTACAAAACGAGCGACGCGCGCTCGGAGAAGTGAAATCCCGCCGATTTATCTGGGTTAAACTTTCCTTCTTCGTATTGACCCGGTGACTGACTTGCGCGATAACATCTCGCTCCTCGAATTATTAGGAAGCCGACTTTTCCAAGCCGCGTTTCGAAAAAAAAAAAAAACAAAATAGCCGACCAAAAAGACAATAAAGAACGTTTTATCTCGCTCTCCCGAACTTAACCGCCGCGGCGGATACGATTGTTTACCTCACGACGTCACGGCAGTCTCCGTCGGTGCTCAGCCGGAAGTACTCGTCTCCGGGCCTGTCCTGGCACAGCTCCTCGGCATTGGCGTCGAGTCCGTCGGATCCCTCGTCGTCCTGCGCCCTCGCCGAGGCTGAAATTTCGAGTTCGTTGTTGTTATATATAGTATAGGCTTTTCCCGGATGGTTTATGTAATTGGGTAGTGTGGCGAGAGGCGGTGGTTGCGGGGTTTATGCAACGAGGAGGAGGAGCGAGGGCCGAAGGTGTATAATGCTTTGGATCGTGGTCACGTTTTGTAACGGACGCTTCTGCGATTGATGTTGCAGAGTTTTTTTTTTGGGAGTTTAAACATTTTTATTTAAACAAATTTTCATTCTACTGCTTTTTTGAAATTTTAAAATTTAATTGCACGCGCTTCTTGTTTCTATTATTTGTTTTCAATAAAGGTCGAAAAATAAGATTTGCTAAGTAACCGAGAACAACTTCCCCCTAAAATTACGCAGTTACATCATCGAGTTATGCATTTTAGAGGCGTGACGTCATGGTGTTACATACGCGGAGAAAAATTTCTATTAAAAATTACGGTTATTTTAACGGCAACTAGGGGCTTTTTTGGATTTGTACTTTTTATAAAAAGTAAAAGTGAATCAATTCATTGCCTTTAATATTAATTTTTTTTGATTTAACACGTATTTTTATTGTTGCGCAATGACACATCATTTTCATTGAATGTAAAATAAATGTTTATGTAAAATAAAGTATGACTTCCTCCATTCATCTCCAATTCATCTAAGATTTTGTCAAAAAAGAAATTGTATGGTTTTGTGTTAACTAATATTAATAAGATCGTTTAAAGGCAAACTCTTTATCAAAATTTTTTATAATGTATTGTAATTTTTCTTTCATTAATAATTGCTATTTTTTAATAATGTATGATTAAAGCATTTAAGTTTTGGTGAAACCTCTAATGGGTTCTTCGGTCAATTTACGTATATTCATTGTTCTGTCAACAACATCAACTACATCAAAAAATTGTAATACATCCGGAATACATGTGATCCTCTCTATAACAATTATAATATAATCCATAAATACTAAGGCGTGTAAAAAAAGTCCGCGTTAATTTACATCACTGTAATTTGTATAAGAGGCCTTAATTTTTATAAGAAATTTTTCTCCGAGTACTTTTAACAGCTGCAACTTTCATAATTTTCAATAAACTTCTGCAAGACAAAGTGTTAAAACTATACAGCACCTTTTAATGCACTACGCATAAAATGAACAGTCCGAGTTTGTCGAATAAAATTTAAAACTTTATTATCGAACTCCGGTTTTAAAGTTCTTTTGCACAATACTCCATAAAACTTTTAAGCCGATCCCCCATCGAGATGATTCATTCGTTCCCATTGTTCGGACGGGTCTCCAGTACGCGCAAACAAGCATATCCCCTCGAAACGAACCGGCAAACAACAACCTCAAATCCCCAACAAAGAACCGAAGCTCGGCGCGGAGCGCGCAATATACAGGTTTCCCAATGCGACGCTCGGAATCCATCCGCGGCGCGCGCTCGTTTCGAAATGCAAAAAGCTCGTGGGCGCGGAGGAAGAGAGAGAGAGAGAGAAAAAAGCTGCGCTCGACAGACAAAAGGAACGGCTGCACACGCAGGGGTCAGCGAACTCGGGCCTGCCAGCCTCCGACTCCTAGACAAGTTGTAGAAAGTCGCGGAACGGCAAGGAACAGCGCGTTCGGGGAAAGCCGATCCTCATCCCCCCCGAGAGCTTTTTTTCACCCGTTTCGCAATGATATTCCGGCCGCCTTTTATTAATATCTGGCGAAATTATAATGAACGCCGTGCCTCCGATCGGGCCGTACATACCGGTTTCTCGGCAAGTTGGGCAATAATTCCGGCGCGTCGCGCATTAGCATAATCTCCGTTTCGGCGTGGCTCTGAAATCGGTAATGAGCCGCGCTTAGAAAGCGCGCCCGCGTCGTTATATTCGCCAGCAGCCCGATTTTCGACGGCTGGAAAGTGAGAGTCGCGAGAGGAGGCGCGTTTGCGCGCGCGCGCGCGGTGACTGATATGGCAAAAGTTGACAAACGCGCGCGATAGATAACTCCTCCGAAAGGTATATCACTGAGGATCGGGAAAGCGAAAGCAAGGCACAATACTCACCGGCTAGCAGGAGCAGACAGATGGTCCCCAGATAGGTGAACTTGGGCGACATGGTAGTCGTCGGGCGGACGGTTCGCGTCTGAAACAAGCCGCGCCCTCTCGAGCCCTCTATATGCGCACCACCACTCCTCAGCCTCCTTCTTCTTCGTCGCGTCGGGGCCTCGCCGGTCCCGCGCCAACAGCAACGCCGGTCCCACTTTCACCTACCGAGGCGCGAAGCGAACCTCCCGTGCGCTGCTGCCCTCTGACTGTCGGCGCGGAGTCCTCGGGGCTTACTTTATACATGTATTGTGTGCCCGTCCGATTAGAGATAACGCGGAGATGGGAAAGTTTTTCGGATTATTAGAGGCTGGCCGATTGGGAGAGGGTTGGGAAAGGAGGAGGTGGCGAGGTGAGGAGGTGAGGCGCTTTGGGGAAATGGGAGGATTGTCGTGGGCACTTTCACGGACGAAAAACGACCTGATCGGCATCGGGAATCGGGTCTTAGAAGTTAGTAGGGCATGTCAAATGGGACGATTGAGGAATCGCCTTTTGCGTTCGGGAATTAAAGAGGGAAATGTGGTTTTAACGAATTTGGGGAATTAATGGGTTTTTAATGTTGGATCGGCACTGTTTGGACACCTTGATAGTGTGGTAGAAATAATAGCCTTTTGAAAATGGTTAATTCGGGGTATAATTTAGAACGTTTTGAAAACGTCGGGTATACATTTCGTAATAAAGAGCATATTTAAGCATGTATGTTTGATTAAATTAATGTTTGAACGATTACAAAGATTATTCTAGTAATTAAGAGTAAAGAATTAAAAATTAAGAAGATTACAAATTAATTACGAAAAAAATCTATTAATTTTCAAATTCTTAGCAATGGCGCAAAAAATTGAAAATTAGATTTAATGAGCTTAAATGTATATTCAAATGTATATTCAAATCAGATTTAGGTGATCTTAACTAAATTTCTCTATAAAAGTACATTATAAATTTAAGAAATGCGCACATATTAGTCGCAAACTGTATTTTTACAAATACATTAGCTTAAAATGTTTGAAAATATTTATAGCCACTACAAAGTTCGTTATATAAGCAACTAATGTATAATTATCAGCAGCAGCTAAAATCAACCATTTGTACACCATACTTTCATAACTAACATAATTTCCATAATTTTCAAATCGACCGTTTCTAGAAGCCTCAAAATCAGATCTACAATAATTAATCCCTGCACAAATAACTGCGTCCTTACAGCAATCAGCGGGAATCGAAGCAGCCAACTCCTGCCGTCCTCCAAGCATCCACGTGCACTCACCTGTGCTAAGCACGTGATCGAGACGGCCTGACGAAATGAATGAAATTATCCCGAGCTCTTTGCCTCTTTCGAATAGGCGTCTCCGGGGAGGGATTAACAAATAATTAACGGTACCCATAAATTCGGTAGCCGCCTCGAGATCGGACGATTCTCGTTTCCAAGCTCGCCGAGGGGACCACCGAGAGCTCTCTCGGCCGCCTCGCGCAACGCACCGAATAACCCCCTGGAACTCGCCAAAAGAAAACAGGACGTCACCGAGAGAACAGCTCACCGCGCGCGCACCTCGGCGCACAAGATAGGCGAGTCGGCGGTGTAGTCTTGCGCAAGAGTCGGTGCGCGCGATTGCACCGTCGGCATTAGCATGCGGCGCACGTTCGCTCGACGTAAATCGAACGTTGCTTCGCTCGCAAAGGTCAATCTCCCTCTTTCTCTCTCTCACTCTCTCTCTCTCTCTCTCTCCGCGAGGAGAGCCGTGATTGGTGACCCTTTGTTCTCGCTTCGTGATTAATTAGCCGGCTGCGGAGGCTCCGGGAGATTGCTTTCGATTGGCTCTCGGCTTTCTTTCGCTGCGAGGTTGCTTTAATGCTCTGCCGTTGCTTTTTAGGAAAATCAATCGCACACAGAGTGTGCAGGTCGCCGGTGAAGTAACCCCGCACCGATGAGCGGATAGATTTGGTTTATATACTTTTCGAGCGGCTTTCTTCGTCGACATAAAGCCGTAACCTGCAATATTTGCGCGTCCGGGGTCGCGATCCTTGCGGCGAGATTTTCGCGAAAAATCTAATTAAAGTATAAAACAATGCACAATCCGCATCTCGAGCGAAATCCACCCCGCTCGACATCACCTGAGAATGAACCCGAGCAAAAAATAAAGCCCATGCACATCCTATTCCGGACAATCGCGCTCCTTTTTTTTTTTAAAAAAAAAGGCCTTTCCCAGCCCGAAAAACGGCGCGGCATTAAAATTCCCAGCGCCCGATCGAAGCGGTTCGCACGCAAGTCCTGCATGTGCACTCGCCGTGTTCCATTATTTGGAGATGACGCAGAGAGAGAAAGAGAGAGAGAGAGAGAGGGAGAGAACATCCAAGGCTGTCCCGCGGCCCCGTCGCCGGTGTATATCCTTGCCTCTTTGCTCGAGAAACGACTTCCGCCGTTTTTGCCGATCGACAGATGCCGATCCCTCTGCAGCCTGCTTGTCGGTGGGAAAAATTGCGAGCTCCGTTTACGGAGTTTGTCCGCTTATTTCTGGGTTTCAGTTGGTTAACGCTTTTTTGCGCGGTAGAAAGCAGGAAGAATTTATTTTACGCTTTTCGGGGGATCTTTCGCGAGGGGCCGCAAGCGAAATTCAATGGAAATAATAATGATAATAAAGGAAATTATACATTTAACCGAACCACTGAATATCGTTCTAGTTCCGTATTTTTTTTCAAGACAGAAGTAGACCGCCAAGCAACTCCTACGCATCCCAAAGAGCGACTTTGATCCGGGTCGCAAAAGTCTCTCGCTCGACAAAAAACACTGGGTTTTCCTAAACAATGAATCACCAATTATTCCCGAGTCCTTTCACGGCTCGCTGAATATACTCTGCATCCTGATCCTTGGGCTACATATGAATTTTGAAAAGAGAAAAAAAAAAAATGGAGGCAAATCTCCGTCAGCCTCTGCAATTTTCTAGAACAATCCGGTGTTTCCCGCTTAAGGAAACCACCTGCGAAAGTGAACGTGCCTGCTTTTGTACACACGTGTCTGCGCGCTTGGAAAATGCGTGTGCGTATACAGAGCCGAAGGGGTGTGTTGGCTTCGGCGTCGTAAAAAGATACGTACGCGATATGCGTAAGAGCCGTTTCTCGGAGCTGCAATTCGAGAGGTCGATTAGGAGCCCGAGCGAGAACGAGGAGGAAGAAAATTTTTCGCGATCGGCGACGTCCTTGAAGAGCGACCCGCCAAAGTCGGGCTGCCGACTGGTACTTGTTTTTGTTCGGGCGGTCTTTGCAAGGAGGCTTAAACCTGTTCTTGAGTGGGAGTCGACTGGATATTAAAGTCGCGTGCGAGTATAGTTTTCAGTTTTTTTTTTTACTTTTCAAACGGATCTGTATAGAAATAGAATGGCGAGCGTTTTTTGCTGTACGCGAAATTTTAAAGTTTGGAAATATTTTTTTTATTCCACCTACGGTACATTCAAATTTTTTAAAAGTGATATACGTTCATTGTACTGGTATTTTATGGTGACGTAAAATTTTGAAATTTGAGAGATTTGTCTTTGACGCTGCGGTACAAATTTCTGCAGAATATCGATAAATGATTTTTCGTTTGACCTTTTCAACGTTCACCTTTTACCAAGCATCAGCACGAATTCGTGTATTTCAGCAAAACCCAAAAACTTTCCAAACCGTGCCATCGTTAAAATTCGTGGCAATCCTTTTTGCAACCTAAAAAACCGCGCGTCAGTAACCTCGCGCGAACAACAAACTCAAGGAAAAAAGCCGAGTAAAACGTTTTCGCCCGAGCGATAAAAATCCGCCTATTGTCAAGCTTCCACCCAGGAATCTTAATCCCGAAGACATATATAACAGCCTCGAGCGAGCCCACGCAAATACCTGTCCGGATAATAGTCAGCGCGGCGCTTTAAATTTCGCGCGGCGGAGCCTCGGAAAAAAAGCCCCCTCGGAATGCAAAACAGACCCGCGGAATCTCGGGGGTGCAGCGGCCGATCCTCGGATGGTTTTTGGCATTATCCCTATCGACTGGCGGGCGGCCCTCTCGCCTCGTCCTCCGCTAGCACACTGACCTACACTCGGTCAGCTCTGCTCTCTGCAGCTAGATCGTTCCGCGAGTTCTGGTGCCGGCTTTTCTGGAGAGAGTGTATATCTCGACGACGGAGGATTGATGGATTTATTTTGCGCTTTCGAGGCTGTGTTTGGCGAGCTTTTGTTTAGAGAGAATTTTAGGGTGGATTTCAAGCTTCCTCGTATATACGTCGGTGGTAATGGAGGAGTGCTGAAATTGAATGTTTATAAATAGTTGTGATAACAAAATCCACTGACAATTTCAAAGTTTATTTTAAATTCAGAATTTTGTTAAACGCAACAAAGTCGCGAGGTTTCGTCATGTCTTTGTTTGAGGAAGGGACTTTTTGAACTTGCATACTTTCTCTCTGAAAAAAGCGCATTTATTTATAGAAGCTATAAAATTGTACCGAGCTCATCCTCGGCTTGCAGGCGAAGCAGCATAATTCCGAGCCCACGGCGGCACGTTCCTCCTTCTTTTCTCCTCAAGGTTTTTCCTTCCTCTCGCACTCGACACCTACATCGCGAATTCCTCGAGGCTGCTTATTATGCGCGAAAATTTTTTTTCCGATCCCCGGGAATATATTATAATATGCGCGCTTGGAAAAAAAAATTGGATTCCCGCGACGTACGCCGTACGTTTGCGAGAGGTGATGGCGATTGTGCGATCGAGAGAGTACGATAGCGGCTAATATTACGTTTCGGTCGGGGTTTATTAGATTTACAATTGTTCGTAAAGCCAAGAGGCGTGCAATTACTTTTTTTTTAATAGCGTGGAAAACAGCTCCGCGAATGAAACGCCAATCCCTCCGAACTATCGATCAAACCGAAAAAAATAACGAGGCTTATGAAAAAAAAAGGCAGCTTTCATAAAGCACTCGATTTCCCAGCCGCTCGAAACCGAATTTCCCACGCAGAAAACCCATCGGACGGAAGCAGCGCTCGAAGTCCCCCCGAGGAGGAAACGTAGTCGTCGTCGCGCCGCCTCGTCCAATCGGCATTCGGCGCGCGTCCTTTGGACCGTAGCCGCGCGGTGTGGTTTCTCGATGTGTATTCGTATGTCCGCCGCGGCGTCGGCGTTTGCTTTTCACCTTGACCGTGGCGCGGCCCCCCCCCCCCCCGCGGGGGTCATTGTCCAGCGCTCCGCCAAGTGGGCCGTTGTTTTTCTCGGACTGCTTTTTTCCGAGATCGGGCCCCGGGACTTTTTGCCGGGCCCGATATCTCCGCGGCTGAGTGCGAGCCGATGATTTGTGGGAGCTTAGCGAGGGAGAGTGCGTGCTTTTTTTCAGTGGGTTTTCGCGCGATTGAATTGGCGGAGAGAAGCAGACCGGAGTTTTAAATAACTTTCCAATTATTTATAAGGATTTTTGTCCCGACTGGCTGATTTGCATGAGTTTATTACGTCAACGTGTATGGGTTTGCAAACGAAAAAAGAGTCGCACTCCGTCGCTCAGTGAAATTGGGTTAGTCGGAGCAATTTTCGTGGAAAGAAAAATTCGTGACTGGAATATCGATACTTCCCTCTTTCGAATGTATCGAGTCTCTTTTCAAACTTCGAGAGATATTGCCTGCTTTTTCTGCCGAGTACAAATTTTCACCTTTTCCAGAGTCGCTTAAAACCAGAGCTCGATTTAAATTCCGCCGTCAGCTGCTTTAATCTTTTCGGTAAAGATTTTTTAAAAGAGAGACTTTTTAATCTATATTAATCACGCCTGGCTAATAATAAACCCGAATGAGCTTTATAAATTATTTCCATCCCAATCAGCAGCCTGCACTCGTTAATAAGAACAAAACAAAATCCGCTGCAGACGGCCATAAAACGCAAAAGAACAATAATCAACGCCTCTTCAAGCCCAAACAAAGCCTCTCTTTCTCTCTCTCTCTCTCTCTCCGAAAAAGAGGAGTACTCTCGTACGCACGACCGAGGTGGTCACCGATAAATTATTTAAGTCGTTTCGTCTGGAAGCCGCCTATATGTTTTCCAGCCGCGCAAAATTTTCCGATAAAAGTCGCTCGGGGCGTCGCTCGTAAATGCGACGTTTTTATTGGCCTCGTTAGCAGGTTGAGGTGACGGATAGTCCCCTTCGTTTCGGTGATTAGCTCCTCGCTGATTGATAATGGATCGTTGTGGTTCAGAGTTGAGGAGCGTGGAGTTTTACACTTTCTAATTGACGACGTTGTTGTTGCAGGAGGGTCATTATTTGTTTGATAATAGAAAGTTAATCCTTCGAAATCACTCTTACACTGGTTCATTTTATCGAGGTGGTATTTTCCGAAACGAAATTAAGTAAGCATTCGGATGAATTGTTGAAATTCTGTTGTTTGATGCAACAATTGCATGTATTTTACTGGGATTGAATTCAGTAGAAAAAATAATTTAAGTAGATTCAGGAAGATTTGATAATGAACGTAAAAATTGTATAGATCGAGAAAGTCATTTGAGAATATCATTATCCTAAACGCTATTCATAAATGTTTGAAATGTAAAGTACTTAACTTTCACCCGGTAATTTCTTTTATTTAAATTGCAGAAGAAAATGTATTTATGAAGATTAAACCATACGACAGACCCCCAGGCTATTTACCGTTTGGATTCACACAAATTTAAACACAATCAATCTAGCTAAAACGTGCAATTTAATGCCCCGAGTCGTTAAAATGCAGAAGAAATAGATAACATTAATTTTCATGCTTTACCTTTTTGGAAATGGCTTGCGAAAGTATCCGATAATGAGCATTATATAAACACTTTTGCGCGCTTATTAGTCAATGTGGGTATAATTATTTACTGCAAGGGAGTTAACAACATTGCCCTGCCAAGACTTATTTTATTAGAATAACTAAGCGTTTCGTACTATTCTTTAGAACGTATCGCAATTTTTCATGGTTAAAAATAAAGGAAATTTTTATAAAATTATAATCTTTTATCGTAGACTACTTTCGATTTCACGGCAACCTTGAAGATAGATTTTAATAAAGTAACAGTCTGGCAAAGTTGGACTATAAAAAATTAATAAAATACTGTCTAAACGGTTAATGAAGAATCGTCGAATTTATTCGTCAAAATGATCGATACTCCATCTAGCAAAACTGATGAATTATGCATTCCTTTCCATTAAAGCCTCAAAAATTAGCCTCGACGATATAGAACAAAAAAAGGCGCAAAAATTTTATTTCCTTTTTTTAGCAACGAGACTGCAAAAAAAAAAAACAAAAAAGCAAGTGTCCCTCAAAATATTTTAATGAAGCCCCCGCGAAAAAGGCCTAAAAATTTTTTCTAAAATCAACACCGATGCACCGCGACCGTAAAGATAAATCATCCTCAATGGCCAACAATTAATAACAGCCCAGCCTCGAATCTCATTACCCCGCGGTGATAGGCACAAAGAGCTGCGCTCACAGCTCCGCGTAAAAGTAACCTTTCACTTTTTTCCATAACCAAAATGTGACTAAGCCGTTTTTATTATAGAACGCCGCGCCGCGCGTAGAAACGCGCCGGTGAAAAGAATCCTCCTCGTTTTCCTCTCTCCTTTATCCTTTTCGTCACGACTCGTCCGGGGGGGAGGGCGAAAACGTGATCGGCGGCCGATGCGCGCGAACCCGAAGTAGGCGCGCATAAGCATGCGCCTCTCGTTTGCGTAAAAATGTGCATGTACACCGGGAGAATCTACCTCGGAATCCCGTAAATCATAAATATTTAAAGTCGCTCGAGCGAGCGGAGAATGGAGTTGTTCCTCCGGCTGCTTCTTCTGTTTGCCGCTTTTTTGCGCGAGACGGTGAAAAGGCTTGAATATTGATGCTCGCACTCCGGATTTCATTTCCGAAAAAGATTCGCTTCAGCGCGCAGAACGTGAATTTGCGTTGAGGGGAATTTTTAACGCTTTGCTGAATTTTTAAGAGGCGCGTTAAAAATTTTAAAAGATCTGCGGTCAATCGATATACCCCGGTAAACCCCACACACGAGGACGTTTCCGAGAGGTTTGCTCCTTTTTTTCACCTGCCCGTGCAGTGTCAATATTCCTCGTGCGGCTTTTTTCCCAGATCCTTTCAATGTCGGCGACTTTACTCTTCGGTCTTGAGACTTTTTGCCTCGGCCAATGCACACGTAAATCCAATTATTCGCCGCGGTCCTGCGCACAAAGACGAGAAAGGAAGTTTGCCTTGCATTTTAGCGCGCGCGCGTCCAGCTTCGGTCTCTTCCGCTATATATATACTTTTTTCCAGTCTTTTTTTCCATAATTCGCAGGTGACGGCTTTCAGCGAACGAGAAATACTGTCCGCGCATAATGATATGGCTGCTAGGGGGTTTATTTCGCGCGGCGTATATTATGATGCCGAGAGTTTCGTCATCGGGATGTTTAAATTTTTGCGCCCTTGTCGGGAAAAATTGAAGGCTGCTTGTTAACGTTGCGCGTTTTGTTTTAGGAAGAGAGTAAGAGAAATGTTTACCAGCTAAAATTGATTAATTTTTATGTTTTCTTTTAACTACTCATATTTTAGAGCAATGTTCGCATTGAAAATGTTATGTATATATACAGTATTTCCAAAGTTGCACAACAGAATTTTTGTAAAAAGCACCTGTTATTATAAAAATGTTCAGGATAAGCATAATTTGCAGCTGCGGACAGGAATATAAATAAATGTTTGAATAATATAATAAAGCTTTTCAGTTGATTTAATAAAAGGTTTTTACTGTATAGGATTTTCACACCGATTCAGATAGAAAGTTTCTTCGTGTAAACATAAACGCAAATGCAAGTTATTATACGTGCAGCTGTAATAAAATATCAGATAATGAACAAATATAATGAATATTTTATATTTTATTTAAAGAACAATATTTGTTTCGCATCATGTTTAATTAATACGCGTGTCGTTAATTGTTAAATTTACCAGGAATTTTGCAATATTTAACGTTTTTATTCATATTTCAAGCTACTAAACACGAAGGCTTATCTGATATAAGGATTGGCTAATTAGGAGAAGGACGTTTTGGGGCAGAAGGCAATTAATGGCGAACAATTCCTATCCATTACCGTGAAATGTACGTCAATTACTTGACTGGGTTCCTGGTATTTTTAAAATTTCACACAATAAGTCGTTGATTTGATTCTGTTGTAACGGGAGAATCACTCCCGCAACGTAAAAGTGCAGCTACTCAAACCCGCAAGCGAAATAGGCCCGCGAGCCTTAGTACGTCGCCTCACCGCCAGGTGGCGTCGAGCCACCCACTAGAGAACTAGCTCGTTAAAGGCATTTATACGGCGTGCCTTGCCAAGAGAGCTCAGATTCGCACTGGACGAAAACCAAAAAGTACTCCAGTCGACTCTCGCATACTCGTTATTTTCCAACTCGACCCGATCCATGATAGCTCTTATACCATCTGGATCTTCGCAAAAATTCAATCGAGATTTTAAAGTAGACGCATTTTAAAGTAAAGCTTTATTAAATAATAATTAACATTTAATTTTTACAAGCTTCAACTTAAGTTTAGTTTACAAAGATCAGAATACGTCGAAGATAACTATTTCAAATTTCGGATATAAAAAAATTAAAAAAAAATAAATAAATAAAAAATAGAGAAGAAAGGTGAGCATAAACCTAACGCACGCGGTATTTAATTAGCTAATTACTGCATTAAAATACTTAATTTAATAATGTCTATCGCAAAGACTCGAGACGCAAGGCGCGACCACCGGTCGCCGAAGAACACTACACAAATCAGTCCTCCTCGGAATCACTTTTCAAATTGTTACCGCTTACGTATCCTTCGTCGGGATGGAGAAAATATTTCGTATCCTTTACTTTTACACTACATACAACGATTGAACATGATTGAAACACTTGAGAGGGCTTTATTAAAAACTTCAAAATTAAAATTTTTTTATCAAATTATCCAAAAACGTTAAAGAATAATATAAAAAT
>UCOM01001533.1:0-39632 GCA_900474385.1 Ormyrus pomaceus
GCCAATGAACTTTTTATGCTATTTTAATGATCATTCTTTGTTTGACTATAACTTTGGAACAAATAAAGATTTTTAGACAAAATTTTTTTTAATCGATAGGATTTAATCTCACCTTTCAAATGCCGCGAGTTAAAGTACTTTACAATTAACTGTTTAAAAGTTATAAGTGATTTAAAAAAAATCGATTTTTTTTTAGATTTTCGCAGCTTTCTTCATATTTTAACATTAGAAAACATATCCCGAAGTTTCAAGGAAATCCGAGACCCAAAAGTGGTATCCTCTCCTAGTAAGTGTAAACTAAGTGTAAACTTGGTAAAAATTAATAATATTTAAGAATTTTATGTTTAAAACGTCTAAGTTAAATACTAATAAGAAGTAAGAAAGCAAGATTTTAAATTTCATCAGATTTAAATTAAAAAATCGAAACAAATATAATTACCTTATTTATGTTTGTTACTTTTAGTATTTGAGTAACCTGCCCAGAAGGAGGAAGCAAAGTACCAGATGGAGACAACATGTGCAACTGGAATGTCTGTAAAATGATAGCAATTAAATAAATCAAGGAAAAAAGGTATTAATCATTATAATTTATCGAGTATATTTTTGTCTTACCTTTGGGACAGCAGCTTGGAACAAAAAGTCGCTTAATTGCGATAATCCAGAATTATGGGCCACCATATTAATTACTAATAAATCTGGATTATCAAGCGATCTTTCTAATTTGAAAGTAATTTTTAATCCTTGTTTATCAAAAACAATCATACTCTGCGTTTCTGGAGCTATTAATGTACATAATATACAAGTTTAGATTCTTACTAAAGATGCTTATATTAAAAAATAAAACTAATAATACCATTCTGTATTGGCATTGAGGAAGAATTCAATAACCCATCTACGAGATAATTAGTGTTCGTTGGACTGAAAATTTGCTGTGGTGATTGTTGTTGAGGTATGGTCGAAACTGGAGTAGATGCAGACAAATCTAGTCCACCCAATAGATCCAACAGATCATTGTTATTTGTTACTGGTGTTGTAGCGGCAGAAGTATTTCCAACTGGAGCAGCCGATACCGGTGAACTTAAGTCACTACTTCCTAGTAAATCCAAAAGAGCACTCTGAAATTTGAATTAAATTTTAGAAATATTTTCAAAATATTGGAATTTCCTACTAATAAACGTTATTCAACTTACTGAATCAGAAGCAGGTGGAGCAGTATTTACAGGTTCCACTGTTGAAGGTTTTTCTTCTTCCATTTCTGGATCTCCATTAACCATTCCAATAATTCCATTAGCTTGTGGTCTTGCGGTTTCCATTGGAGGCATTCTTTCTAATAAAGAAGGTCTCAAATGATCGTATTTTCTAAATAGTTGCGAAAATTCGATTCCACGCTGTTGTAGCTCAATATGCAAATTACTGCCGAACGTGTCGATTATTTGCCGAATTTTCCTGTAAAATGGAGGTACCATACTGCAAAATGTTACTATACAGATTCAAAATAAAAATGCATTCAAAAAGCAAAAGAAAAAAAAATATTTTATAAAAAAATTTTTGCGATGACATTCTGCGTCGAGTAGACTTACTCATTTCCTCGCTGAAATCGTGTACTCAGTTTTGTAAGTGACAATAGCGCATATTGTTTTGTAACTACTGTATTTTGTTGACTCCACAGTAACCTTTGATAGACATCAATAACTTCATCCTCAGTTAGCTGAAAAAGTTTTTTTTACATAAGTTATTAAACAAGGTAAATTCCACTGCAAATAAATTCTATGTTTATTTTTTCTTTTACATACATTGACAGGTGCATCTGAATCTTCTGGATGTGGTCCGTATAAAAGTAAATCGCCATATTCTCCAATGCACCAAGTAGCAACTTGAGTAAGTGGTTGCTTATCGGCTGTGTCTTTTTCCAATGCACGCCACAATGCACTTACGGCATAAACTTGTTGAGATTGTGTTTCAGAAATTAACTGTATAGTACATGCAACAACATCGTCTCTTACATAATTTCCAGCCTAAAAATAAAACAATATTAATAAATTAAGTCTTTTTTTTATGTTAAACAATATATTTACCGCTACTAAAACTTTAAACAGTGTTTCTAGATGCCAACGCTTGTTAGGTGCAAAACGTTCAGCTGACATAACTATATTACTACTACATTGCGCTTTAAATTCAGGATCTGCACGTTCCAAAAACAGAAGCAATTCTTTCATCATATTTCGAATATTATTGGTATTGACCAGAGCAAAACTTAGCTCCATGGCTCGACGTCTTATCGACACATCTGGATCTTTTAAACATTCCTAAAACCATACAAAAAACCGTGAAATTAAAATTTAATATTTCCCTTTATTTTAAACGTAATTTTAATATAATATGAAAACTCACCAAAATTGTAGAACGATGTCTTTGAACAGCACTTGTATCCACATATACTGTTTTCAAAAGTGTATTTAAAGCAACATAACGAATATTTTTGTCATTGTTTAACAAAAATCTGCCCAAAATATTCACAGCCAATACTCGCAAGCCGCTTTCAGACTTAATGTCCATAATTGAGAGAACAGTTTCATATAAAATAGTGTTGCCAACGTTTTTACTAGTTTCAGTATTTGTAGCGACTTGTGCCAAAATATCATTCATTGCTTCGGATGCATCGACATCATTGCGTCCTAAGATTCGCAGTAGTCGTAGAATTTTCACCTGTAAAAATGGATCTGAGACACCAGATACGTCGTGCTCTGGAGAGTAACCGGCAAGTATCAAATTTTTAAGGATCCGAACAAGGTTTGGCACAATCTGCAAAATAAAAAAGTAAAAAAGATTAATTAATTTGAACCGCACAAAAGGAAATTTAGTTCCACATAAAGTGCAGAGGAGAAACACCTGTGAACATCAATATTACATGATATATGATAGAAATTACTTAACATCTGTTAAAAACTTTTGACACAAATACGAATTACTGTTGTTTTACTTAAAAAAGGTGTGAAACGATGAAATAAAAATGTTTAGAGATTAATTAATAGAATAAAAATTAACTTTGAAAATTGTGGTTTTCATGAATTATTTAACACATGCAATATTCTTTTGCATTTTACAAAAATTGGTTATATTTATGGAATTCATAAAAAAGTTAAGCAGTATCTAAATAAAATAAATTGGAATTTTTGACCACTTTGTGATGCTATGATATTACGGATGCTATGAAATTCGGTTCATATTTCAACTGTGAAAAATATATTTACTTATAGTTTTTTAAAATATAAATTGCAAAGCTTTCATATCAATATGCCAAGCGAATCATGCGGAAAAAACACTTAGCATTTCGCAATTACCTCTCGATGGCCGCATTCCTAAATAGAACAAAATTATACTTTGTAGTCTTAAAAATTTTTTAAATACAGCAAATGTCTTGTATTCTTAATGATTTCAAAATAATATTTCATACAAGACATTGCTAATCAAGTATACTTAAGTTTTTCTGTGCATCACAGTTTAAAATTTTTGTTGTACAAAGTGTAATGAAAAATGAATGCAACTTTTGTATTCACCAACCTTTTTGAAATGATTCAGTGTATCTACACAATTTTCGCACATTTCTGTAATAAGTGTGACTCCAGTAATGAGAACCCCGTGATTTTTTTCTGTGAGTAAACTTCTTGTAGCAGGTAAAAACATTTCCATCAGTTCTGGTACTCTTCTGATAATTCTAAATGCACAGAGGGCAGCTTTTTTCCTAATATATGCATTTGGTGACTTCATTAATCTTTCAACTTCTGCTGCTAAATCTCTTGCCATCTCAGGTGAAGCTATAGCACCAAGAGTGCATAATGCCAGACCAATTACAAATTGTGTAGAACTATTTAAATCACTGTAATTTAAAAAATATTGTATATAGCATATTCAGTAGATCATAAATAAAAATTTAATATACACAGGTAGTACATACTTTTTTAAACAATTTGTAATCAATAAATGAACATCTTGTCGCTCATCAAGAAGGAGCATTGCTCCAAGGTATCCAATACGTTTGTCTGTAAACCTTGGAGATGCAATTAATTTCAAACATTCCAACTGTCCAAAATGTGCTGGATATCTGAAAAATCATAAAGTTATTGTTACTATTTTACAAGTATTACAAAATTAAATGAAATCATATATTTTTTTTATGCCAAAAATATTGAATTATTTAAAAGGAATCTGTAATTAAAACCATTGTTAGACTATATAGCTCACCCTAGCATATGAATGTATAGAAGTTTGGCAATGTTGCGACATCTCCAGACACTGTCTTCTTCTCTGAAAGTAGATCTAATGTATGCACATTCTTTATTAACCACAGTTCTTTCTTCAGCAGCAGTTCTTGCAGCTCTAATTTGCCTGATGAGGTCCCGTAATCGAGTAGGTGCTGGCATTCTCACTGTTGAAACTTGTAATTAACAATATGTTATCAGTGCACAGTGTGGTTAGATGAGAGCAATGTGTTAAGTGCAAAGTCTTTTAAAAATTCAGTAATATCATTATTTTTAAAACCTTTTTTTAAAAATAATACTTTTTAATCAATAAGTTATTTAGTTACTCTATAAAGAAAAAACATTGAATAAATATGAAAAAATTGTATAGCCTAATTATTTTTAGCTAAGTTAGAAATGCTAAATAAGTTACATTTAAATTGATTGAATTTTATTTTTGATAATTAAATTTTCATTTTTTTATATATATAAGTAGTAAATGTAATGTTACTACTTATATATAAAAACATTTACATTTTGAAAAAGCAATAAACGTAATTGAAATTATATTTTGTAAAATAGAGAAATTGTTTGATATATTTGATAGTTCTTACAAGTGATTGTGTACAAAATAGTTATTACAATTTAATATTAAAGTATATTTATTTACATAAATTTGGAAGAACAAAATGTTCCATTTTAGCCAATGTTTCTTCTTAATCCAAATTATTGTTGTTAAACAATGAAACTAATCTGTGATGTAAAGCAGTGAGAATGATAAAGAGAAATCAAACTCTGAATTGAAACTGTGAGTAAAAACAGTATTAAACATTGATGACAAAAAAACCCACCTCTTTCCACTGCCTCGTTGATGGCTTGCTTAATGGAGGCCATGTTAAAGGCTGGGTTAAACCTGAAATAAGTACACACCCATGCTGGATTAAAACACACTCACACTTTTTTGCCACTGCAGGTTTGGCAATGACACAATGGTATGGTTATTCAATGAAACGTTTTTATAGAGACTTTAAATGAAGAAGGGGAAATTTACCCATGTTCTGAGGCGTTCATTGTCTCTCAGCTTTTTGGTCGGTACTTCTCCGGCCACTGTTGCAAAGACAAACAAAATATGACTTGTAGTTAGTTACTGCACACAACTCTGGCAAGCTCGTCTTGTCCTGTTAGACATACACCAGTGATAATGATATATTTAAACTGACCAATTGTACAATTTGCAAGGTTCAAGTAGAACAGGTATTTAATATTGTTCTTTTTTGTAAAGTTTTTATAACACTTAAATATATAATAAGTTTTTTGTGACTATTTTTTTATTATGAATTATTGTGATTGTGAGAACATAAAAGGATAATTATAAGTGAGCATAAGCAAATTTTAAAGCATTGAGAAACAGTATGATCTTAAGCATGATAAAGCAGTTCTCAATAAATAATAAATTTCAATTACTATATAAATTTGCCTATATATATTGATATTGATATGTAAATTTTCCATCAACTCAATAAATTCTGTGATAAAGTAACTCAAACAACAAATTGTTCAATTAAGAACATATAAGAGTCAAGCACTGCAATATCTATTTGTGCAACAAGTTCTTTGACATAAAAAAGTCATAAAGTAGATCAAATTGTAGGAGACTTTCTTCAATCTAATCCCATTAGATATAAAAACTAATGAAGGATACTTTGGTCTAGGGCATTTCAATCTATTCCTAAGGAAGTATGTCTCAATGGTCTAAAACACTGATATAAGAATATTTATAACTTTAAAAAAACTGATTTTTAACCTGTAAATACTTCAAATTTTTAGATTTAAATTTTAATGTTATAAATGTTTTAAGAAATATAAAATAGACTGCAACTTTAAATAAATATAACTACAGGTAAAATTTAAAGTTTGCAACTGCATAAACTTCATTTTGAGTCATAGAAAAACTTATCAGACAATTATATTTATAGAAATATGAGGATAATAAATGATGTAGAGCAAAGAAAATTGAATCTATGTTCTACTTTTTATTACTACATAATAAACATCAATTGTGATTACTATTCATTTTTACATCGAATGAGCAGTGCTAATTAAAAAAAAAAGCAATAAACCTTTGTAACAAAAAATAGATGAATTTATAATGAAAAACTCAAGGTTAATGATTAACCTTAAAATAACAAATCGAAAAATTTCGCAGGTCAAGCACGAAAACTGAACCTCAGGCAGGCAAGAAACCACACAGGTTGCAGCTGTCTGGAAGTCTAAGCTCTTTGAAACAGGTGATGACGAATAAGGAGGAGTCGCACGAAGGCGTCCCCACCGAAGGCCCAGAAAAAACGCGACAGGTAAAAGCTGCAGCCGAAAATACGAGGGATACCAAAGCAAAAGCGCAAGCTTCGTCAGCGAGCGCGTTACACCCACCTGCACGGCTTGGACCTTTCCGAATTCCCCGCAAGAAAAAGCAGCTACGTGGGTGCTTGAAAGTTCAGAAAGCAGGTGTTTTAATCCACCTCGAGGAGAACCACGACGACGGCGACGACGGCGAGTTTGGCGCCCTCACCGCACCTCTAACCGCTCTAACGCGAGAGAAACGCGGATGGCACGGCAGTGTGCGCTGGCAGAAAAGGAAAAGAAAATCGCGCGTAGGTACACACCTCTTCCCTCTCGGTGCGTATTATGTCGCGGACAATAGGTCGCCGAGCGGGAGAGGCTACGTGATGTGTGCTGGTTTATATAGGCTTTAAATTTGTGCACACCACCAGCGGATAAGGGAGATTCCGCGTGCAGCTCGTGTGACGTGTGGTCCCATTGTTTCCTGTTATTCGCGCGGATCTCCCGAAGAAATAAACCTGTTCTACTTGTCAACACAAGCCCCTAAATCTACTTGCCACTCAGCTAGCACCTAGCAGAGCTGGGTCGGAGAAAGCATACGTACCCTGCTGTCTGAAAACACGTTGTAGTATTCTATCTCCGAGGAGAAAAGACGAAGGAGTAAGAGAGAGAGAGGAGAGGAGCAGAGGAAATGAAACTGGCGCCCGGCTTTAATGTTGCTCGACGGAACTCTTTTCGGGCATAGTCCTCTCGAGGAACCTTCGCTTTTCAGTTGACCCCGCGGATTTCGGGCAAAACACCTTGTTATTCTTTATTCGGGGGCAACACTCCGCACTCACTCTCACGCGTGCGAATCTCTTTGGATACCACGGATCATCGACGCGGACGAGGCGATAGAACCAGACTAACACTACTGACAGAAGACCCTGTATACGTTTGTGCGTCCAGCTTTTGTGTGTAGTGTGTGTAGGCGGCGCGGACACGAATCATGCGTGTGCGCGATGTTGCCGCCACTGCAGCCCATTTTCTGTTGGACTGCTAGGGGGAAATGCTAATTTTTTTGAATCTTGCTTTTAGCTGACAAGGCAGTATTAATGTTTTTATCTAATATCATCAAAAGTCTACTTTATCGAAATTTTTGTCTAATCCAATCACTTTTATTCATATTTTCCTGATTCGTGATTAACGTACAAACACCTAGTTTTATTCCATCTGCTTTTGACGTGAAATAAATTCTTATTTATACTGGTTTTAAAATTAATTATTTAAATATTTAAACTTCACTCAAAAATTAAATATATAAGGTTTTTTTAAATTTTTTACAATCAGCATTTTACTTTCAGATATCAATTTTGTTAGTAATTGGATTAATTCCTAAATAACAACAGATTTGTGTTACAGATATTTATTAAGTAATAATTTTTTCAATAATATAATTTTTTAAATTGAAAATAACATGATTAAATATTTGATCTTTGCTTTTTTTAATAAACTTATTTCTAAAGAACGCTCAATCAATGATCGAAATATTTATCTTTCGGGTAGTAGATTCTTATAAACTAAACAAATAATAACATTGCGTGGAATCTAAATGCATTTAATTGTTTTAATTTTCTGAAACAAAACTAGGTACCAAAAAGTCTTGGCAACACTGTTCAATGCTACAAGATGGTAGGTGATCTCATTTTAACAAACTGATATTACTTGCAATTTCATTAATGAAACACAAATTTTCGGCTAATATGTAGTTATTTGTTTAAAGAAAATTAAGGAGATTATTGGTATTAAAAACAGCACAGTTTATTTGTCTTTGCAACAAGTAAATAAAAAATCGTAATGTCTAATGTGTCTTTGCCCAACGTAGTAAATATCGCAAGCGGGAATATATTCAAATTTTTTTCTCGATTCATATTGTATAAAAATCAAAGTAATAGCATACTATTATTTTTTCTATTCATAACTGACTCACTTCTTTAAATTACATTTTTTCTTACCTTCATCCTGTTAGTTGGAGCAAACGAATAAAGCACAAGTACACATTAAAGTTATTAGCTTATTACTAATATAAAATAGATCACTCACTTAATTGAATCTCCGATTAACGCGAAAAATTCTAAAGATAAGATTTTCCATCCGTAGGTGGTCAGCCATGTTATTTCTTGTATACTCACGCATATCACTTACTTCACTCAAAGTAGGATCGCCAAAAAAATAGAATTCATTACCTTCTATTGAGTTCGGGTGGCAGAATGCTCCAATCGTCAGTCTCGTAGTAAGGCCACATGATAGAGGAATACGGGTGAAATTTAGCGACTCATATGAAAATAATGTTTGAGGCGCTTTGATGATGATTTAAGGAAGTAGATGCTTTGCGACACCGTTCGTGCCTTTTATCAATTATCACTAAGATAGCTAGAAAGCTTGACAAGAGTCACGATTTGTTATCTCTTATCTCAGTGCGTGCCCTACTATCAGCAGGTGCGCTGACTGTATAGGCTCCTCGGTATCATTCTATTAACTTCGATGTAGAAATTTCCAGCTTGGATTTAAGTCTTTTAAAAGGCTTTTGGAATTGAAAGATTTAAAAATCGCGCTTAAATTAAATTTTTTATATCTAATATGGAAATTAAATTACTATTATAATCTATAATTGTAAAAGGAAAGATTTTGGAAGCAGATTGATAAACTTTAGTTTATTTAAATAACAAAAACGATATTTATTTAAGATAGAAATATATAATATATATGTGTATGTATATGTATATGTATATGTAAAATGTATGATCAAAAACTGCAATATATGGAATGTAAAATGATTCTTATGTTAAACAATTATTGTCCTGGTTTCTGGGAGGCCTTACATCACTATTCCGTTTGATACAATCTACAAGCCATCGAATTCCTTCATCTACTCCCTCTCTGAATCAAAATTAACATTTTAATTAAAAATTAAAATAGAAAATAAACATTTAAGAAGATATAAATATTAAACTCACCCATTTAGCGCAGAAACTGGCATGACCATGCAGTCTCTTCTTCCTATTAAGTGAGCATTTTGATTAAATATAGGTTTTACTTCTCTAACTCCCATGCAATCAGGAATATCTTGTTTATTGGCTAATACTAGTAATGGAACTCCTTGAAGATGTTCCGAGGATATGACTTTATCTAAATAAAATTATTCAATATCATTAAAGTGTTTATTCTTTAAACTTTATTTTTAAAAGTTAAAAGTTTTTAATTCAACATACCAAAAGTCTCTTTTGAAACTGGTATTCTATCCCTATCTGATGAATCAACGATATAAATTACTGCATGAGATTCAGCGTAATACTAAAATATTGAATCACTATTTAATAATAATTCTTTGCTTAAAATTAATTTTAATAAATATGATGTACCTTGTCCCATAATGATTGTAATTCTTCTTGACCTCCAAGATCCCAAAAATTAAGTCTTATGCCAGCAGTATCAATTTTTCCAATATTTAATCCTACTGTTGTAGTTATTTTACTGGGATTCATTCCCTTATAATTCTTGGTAAATTTTGTTTTAGCGGCTTCCAAATAAGTCTTTTGAGAAGAAAAAGAAATAATAATAATTTACGGTAAACAAAAAAAGAGGTTAGTAAAAAAGTATCTTGTATTCTTACCGTTTTGCCGGCATTATCGAGTCCTAAAATTAATATAAAGTATTCATCTTTCTGCACGAGGTACCTGTAAAACCCACTTAACAATGTATACATTTTCACGTAAAATTTTAGACTTTTATCAAGTCATTTCCAACAAAATATTGTATTCGCGCGTTCCGCAAGACTGCACGTTATTATTGTTTGACAATGCAGCTGACAGCAAGATTCGCATATTCCAAATTAAGGTCTTTAAACGTACCTAGGAATTAAGCGAATTAGGTTGGTAACATTTTTGGAGCTAAATCCAGTAATATCGGGAAGATGTTTCAGTGTGCGCGTAAGTCTTAAATTTTTTATTTATTATTATATTTTTTATAATAAATCTAAGAAATCAATAATACTTTTTATGTAAATAACATTTTGTAGTTATTAAGAAGTATATTAAAATACTTTTCTCTACCTCTAATCAGTACTTTCGTTCTTTTTAATTGATTTTGAACCCTTTTTGGTTAGGTTCAATGTTTATTTTGATCGGTGTATGGTGTTAAAGTAGATTTTTAATGATTTTACAATAATTAGTGTGCTACAATAATTTTTAAAGGAACTTTAATTTCTTAATTCTTTTATTTTGTTGCAAGAGTACGAGATTCCGGATTTTTCGGTAACAGTTATCCAAATATAAAAATCGCAAAGTATTATGTTATTACGTTTACGCAATTTGAAAATTAATAAAAATAAATAATAAATGTATTATTAAATAATAATTCACAATCTACTCCGATAAGAATATAACATTTTAATTAATTTTTTGAACGTTATATTGATTTTGAAATCATTTTTTCAGTTACCAATGAGGTTCCAGAGGAACCTGTTGTTTCTCCAGTTTCTGGCTTAATTTTTGAAAAACGTGTGATAGAAAAATATATAGCAGAAAATGGAGTGGATCCTAGTAATGGGAAAGAATTAACTATTGATCAGTTGATAGAAGTTAAAAGTAATTTTTACAGAAAAAAATATAATTCTTTAAGAAAAAATTACTTTTAATATCTACATTAAACAAAAAATTTAATTTCAGATCAGTCAGCTAAACCAAAAGCACCAAGTTCAACTTCTATACCATGTATTTTAAAAAGTTTACGAGATGAGTATGATACAGTGATGTTGAGCTCCTTTATTTTAAGGCAAAGTTTACAAGATTCTAGACAAGAACTTTCAAAAGGGCTTTATCAGCATGATACAACTTGTCGAGTCCTTGCAAAGTTATCTAAGGATGCTGCAGCAGCTAGAGAAGCATTGGCTGTGCTTAAACCACAGATAGGAACCGCACCTACTAATATCCCGCAACCTGTAAATAAAAGTCATTTAAAATTAATTTTTTATATTGTTTAGAGCTACATGCACTTTTTTTCAGGCTCTTGCAATGGAAGCTGGTGGTATGGCTATGCAGCCAGATAAGCAGGCTGGAATAACAGAAGAGATTATCCAAAAATTACAGGAAAAAGCTACTATTCTGACTCAAGAACGTAAAAGAAGAGGAAGGTCTGTTCCAGAAGATCTTCTTTCACAAGATGATATTAAAGCATTTCAAACGAGTGCATCACATCCGGTAAATCATACACATTGATTTCAATTAATCATAGATATTTACTTTTATTCAATAAGTAAAAACTCTTAATTATTTTAAATGATTATGTTTAAAGGGTCTTCACTCTGCCAGTATTCCTGGTATCCTTGCTTTAGATATTCATGGAGCTGATACAAGCAAAATTCTTACTGGTGGAGCTGATAAAAATGCAACAGTTTTTAACAGAGATACTGAGCAAATAGTTGCTATTCTTAAAGGTCATACAAAGAAGGTATGAAAAATTATTTATAAATTAGTTATTATTAAAATTAACAGAATAAGTAGGATAATTAATCAAAAATATTATTTAAAGGTCACAAGGGTAATTTACCATCCAACAGAAGATATAGTAATGACCGCATCACCAGACTCAACAGTTCGCGTCTGGAATGTTGATACAAGTCAAACCATGCTACTGATGCGTTCACACAATGGACCTGTCACGGGATTGTCTTTACATCCTACAGGAGACTACTTACTCAGTTCATCTCTTGATCATTGTTGGGCATTCTCTGATATTAGAACAGGACTACTTCTTACCAAAGTAAGCTTTAACATTTTTTTTAATTAAAGAAATAAATATATTATAAATTCTCACATTAACTATTATTAAATGTAAATATTTAGGTAGCTGGACAAGATGGTAGCAGTCAACCTTTAACAACAGCACAATTCCATCCTGATGGACTAATTTTTGGTACTGGTACATTAGATTCTCAAGTTAAAATTTGGGATTTGAAAGAACAACAAAACGTTGCCAATTTTCCTGGACATTCAGGTCCTATCACAGCTATTAGTTTTTCTGAAAATGGTTACTATTTGGCGACAGCTGCTGAAGATTCTTGCGTTAAATTATGGGATTTGCGAAAATTGAAAAACTTCAAGACATTACAATTAGATGAGTCATATGAAGTAAAAGATATATGCTTTGATCAAAGTGGAACTTACTTAGCAGTTTGTGGATCAGATGTCAGGTATATAGTTGTTTAAAAAATATTTAAGAAATATGCGTTATGAAAGTTTTGTTACAACATATTAAAAAATATTTTTTTATTTAGAATCTACGTTTGCAAACAGTGGGTAGAATTGAAGACATTCAATGATCATACAGCAGCAGTAACTGCTGTTCGTTTTGGCAAAAACGCAGAATATATTGCATCATCAAGTATGGACCGTACACTTAAAATTTATGGGCCACGATAATTAAATTAAATGCCACTAGACATGATTTCAATTTAAAATTAGGTACCATTTTATAAAATATCGGAGCATACGCGTGTAATAAAATGTATACTTTTTATAATAATATTTTTTACAATTATTACATTTTTTCTTGAATATCCTATTCAAAAGATAATATTTTTCTTTAATAAATATTTAACTTATTACATTCATTCCTTAAAATTAAATATTAAGGTATTAGCTTTTTTATTAAAAAATTTATTTAACAAAATTCGAGTTTATGTAAATATAAATGACTGTAAAACAGTATATTGTTCTTTTACATTAAAATTGTTAAAAAAATATATAAAAAGTTTTTTATGTGATTAATTTATGAAATACGTTAAACTTTTTTAATGGAAACCGAATGCATTTAACTACAGAAAGTAATTTATTAATCGTTTTCTTAGAAGTTGACCCTTCGCAATGTTTCTTAAGTGCGCTTCCTTTTTTTTCAATAATAGCGGTCAGTATGCAGTGAAATCTTACACAAAAGTTGCATCATAAATAAATACAATTATGTGAATAATCTTTTGTTAATAGTACCTGTAAAAATTCCTACCAGAGTCAAAAACTGGAAAAGCACAATTTACGAATATCACGTATAAATCAGCAATTTGAATTATGTATTAAACATATTGACCAATGACTGCATTTGGCGCGAAGCATTCAATATATATATATAATGAGTGACTAAAATTGCATTTCTACTCCCCTTGCACCATCCCTTGTAAGTAAACCCATCCACTAAAGCATTGCATTGCTATTCCATAAAATAAACTACTAAAAAATGCATAACATCCTGCTTCTTCCATGTTTCTCATAAATAATAAAACGATCCAAATCTATGGGAAAAAAGGTTCCAACGGACGTTAAGTTCACCCCATCGAAGGAAGGAAAGCCCATCCGCATCATATAGAGCAGAAGAGCCAGAAGAGCTCATAGTGACGTCAGACGTGACGTGCGTCACGTTGTTTTTGTAGGCTGCCACGAAAATTCGATGAGGGAGAGAGCGCACAAGAAAGCGGAAGAGAGGGAAAGAGATGCCGCTGCATTAGAGGCACTCGAATAGCGGCGGCCTGTTCCAATCGAAGTAGGCTCGCTCAGTGTAGTGGAGTGGCTCAGGCCGTTCGTCATCGACTCGTTAGGACATATCATATATGTCATCGCTGATTATAATGATGCTGTCCTGTAAACTACAACGCCCGTTTCCATCCGCAACTATCGAGCTTTAACTTTTTTGAAAATTTTTTTCAAGAAAATTCAAGAGAAATTTTTATAGTGACTGGCTCCAGAGTCTTCTTAGATAACAAGTCCTCCAAAATGTGTAGATTAATATCAGTCCTCTGTCAAACAACTCTCAGTGGATTCTGTTTGAGCTCTTCCACGCCACTAATGGCAAGAAAACACCTGCTAAGACTTGGCCAGAGCAGTAGATGCCTGTGGAGTCCTGCAGCAAGTTGTGTTCAAAGGAGCACCAGCCTAGTTTCCTTGAATCAAGAAAGACACGGCAGTGCTTCTGCAGCTTTATCTCATGGAGTTCCTGGTATACTTACAAAAACACAAGCAAAGGAGCTTGCTGTTCGACTTACTGCAGATGAACGACAAGTTCTTATTACAGCTCTGCAAGAATGTCAGTCTCAAAAACTAAAGGCTGAATATGAAGGTAAGAGTGGGTCGAAAACATCTGGATAACATAACTCTCTAGAACCCAAAAAATGAAGAATCACGATTCATGTATCAAAATTTTAAGATGCTAATTTTTATTATCTAGTCGTCTGTGTCTTGAATTATACATATATCAGTGTCTTCAAAATTTACTTTTTGCTTTCTCACCTAAATTTATAATCTAAAATGCCCACCTATTTATGTTTGTACGTCGAATGCTGATCTTTGCCGTGTAGATAAATTTAGCTTTAATTATTATTAAATCAATTCAATATAAAAAGCTATCAGCTGTTCAAAATATTATCATACATAGATTTTACTTATGATTTTTCGTATAGAGTAAAAAGACTCTGTGTACGAGCTTTATAAGCACAGAAATCTTTATGAAGAGTCTCTACTAACAATATGAGAGACCAGCACATCGGCTTGCCAACCTTCATATTAATGCCGTAAGCAGGAGTGTGGATTTATCTACTATCTGAGAAAGAGGTAGTTTATAAAGACTTATCAAAAATTCTTTTACGTTCTTTAATCCACATTTTTCCCATCTCGGTAGCACTCCTGTAGCCCTCCTATCAGCTTTATTTTGTTTATTTTAATTTCATTTTTTATTAAGTTGCCCCCATTTATTTTCATTCACTAGGTCAACTAGCAGCTTTTCGATGGAGAAGCAAATTTGGAAGGCCAAGCAAGGTTGCTACTCTAGGAGATGTAGATCCTACAGGCAGTTACTGCGCAGTACCAGATGACTGGTTGTTGCGCAAATATGGTACGAAAATTAATATAATAAGTTTCCAGGACCAGCAGAAGGAGCTCTAACAAATTTAACATATAAAATTTTAGTGATGGTGATTGGTGATATTTATATCATTTGTGTAACACAAAATCATGCATAAATTTTACTCATAAACTCATAATTTCATTAAAATCATCAAAACAATTTAAAAATAGATGTACATAAAAATGTGCTTAAAGTTTGAAATAAGCTATGCTCTTTTTAACTTACTAATATGCTTAATTATTATTTGCTTCAAGTGGAGTCATCAAAGACCAAGCCACGTAAGCTTGCATGGAAAAATTATTTTGAACAATTTTAGTGAAAATCTGTTATTTACATTTTTATGAAGAAATTAGATTGAATGTTATAAAAATACTATTAATGTTTTTCAATCTTATGTATCTAAAAAATGATAAATCTTAGACACACCTTCACCATTCCACCAAACACTGGGTGCATCTATATCATTTTCTTAATCTTTATGCTGTCTTCTATGCTGGTCTTTTGGAAATTCAATATCCAGATCTCTATGCAAACTTTTGCAGTGTAAATTAACTTACTCTCTTTTTCTTCCTGCTTTACTCATTTTATGGAAAATCTATTCTGTAAGTCTGTCAAACATTCATTTGTTTACTTGAAATATTGCTTGTTACACGCTGTTACTGGCTCAAAAAAATACTCATTCCTGCATGTACATCTTGCTCAGTGAATGACTTGCTCAGTGAGCACGTGTACTACTTCTGTAAACAAATAAATAAATATTTTAATTTATTATCAAATGATACTTCGCATTTCAGCGGAAACAGTTCCTCAACCAACTAGAAGAGATCTGATGCGGGGTAAGTACTCTACTTTTCATAACTATTTCATACATTTAAAATTTGGATGTCTTTAAAATATGTTTATAACATTTAAATAAATTTTAAAAGCATTTCTAACGTATTAACATCTCGTTTAAAAATAAATATTGTTTACAATTTCTTAAAAGAGATTAATTTATGGTTTTCCGTATCACGGGCACGGTGATTTTACCGGCTTCCAAATTAGATGAAATTGGATATAACTGGATTGTATCCGGTTTTAAGAGGTTCTGGATACGCGAATTCGCTTCTGCTTTAAGGAATGTAAAAACTTACGTATTTGTACAAAAATAAGCATTTTCCTTTTATATACGTAATTTTGAGACAACTTAGTTTGCCTACATAACTATATACGAAGATTCCTTGAATAGATAGATGGTGAATTACGATTTGAATCAAGTAAATAGTATTTCATGACAATAAAACCTTGGACTTGCAGCGTTGCATTTAATATGCAATCCTTGACCTACTTCAATTAAATAATTGTCCTTATAATTACAATAATTTATTTTAAATTTAGTTAAGTTTTATAATAATATTTATTGATTTATTTTCAAATAATGAAATCGATAAAACTGTAAAAATAAAATTAATTTGTTTTAAATATTAGTAAATAAAATCGTAATTTATATTTATTTATGTTTTATTCTACTTAACGTTATTATAAAGCAAACAGAAGCGTAACAAATCAATGAAAAACGTCGAAGTTATAAAAAGCTAATGTATATTATGTAAATTTTGCAGTTGGAGTCGCAAATGCTATTCCTTTTATTGGTTTTGGATTCCTTGACAATTCTATAATGATTATTGCTGTGAGTAATAAGTTTAGCAATAAAATAGTTTCATATTCTACAAGAATCGATCTTACTTTGAATTTTAGGGCGATTCTATTGAAGCAACACTGGGAGTTTTCATTTCACTTTCAACAATGGCTGCTGCAGCTTTTGGAAATACGATTTCTGATGTTTTGGGAATCGGGTCAGCCTTTTATGTCGAGCTTCTTGCACAAAGGATAGGATTCGAACCACCTAAATTAACACCGATTCAAATGGATTTACCAAAGTCTAGAAGAGCTGCAAATTTGATAAGAAATAATGAAAAAGCTTTGAAGTTTGGATTAATATATAATACTATTTTTTGCAATTTAGGGTCGCGTAATCGGTGTAGTAATAGGATGCTTCTTGGGAATGACTCCACTATTAGTTTTGCACAAGGAAACAAAGGAAGAAAAAGAAGCAAGAGAAGCAAAGGAAGAGGAAGAATCTAAGAAAGAAAAAAAAGACGATAAAAAATGAGGTCCAATTAGTATGTAGATATACCGAATTTTCGTTGTACAAATCAATCATGGATTTTTAGAAATTTTAGACGCACATTAGTCATTGCTGGGTACAAATCGACTAAAGCT
The DNA here is from genome assembly GCA_900474385.1 of Ormyrus pomaceus. NCBI lineage: Eukaryota > Metazoa > Arthropoda > Insecta > Hymenoptera > Ormyridae > Ormyrus > Ormyrus pomaceus. The sequence goes on from UCOM01001533.1 coordinate 17,766, forward strand.
TTGCCATTGTGACTGAGTGTATTCCTACTTATTTTTAAAGTGTGTAAATAGAGAAACTTTTAAGCAGCGTTTAGGATACTTAAACTTTAATTTGTAATAAATATGTATTGATCAATACATATTTTCTTTACACTTGTACGCTAATGCTTGTAAAAATAGATTTCAAAATGTACTTATAACTCTTGTTACGTTTATTGAAAAATGCTTTTGGAGCAAAAATACAGAATAGAAGTCAGTACAAAAAATATATCTTTGTTTAGACAATGGTGCTTAACTTACTACGTTGTACATGTTACATTTTAATAATTTAAATTGTTACTCAATTTGTTTGAGACTTTCGTGTAAATGATAGTCCATCACAAAACACTTTAGATGTATTTAAAATAGTCTAATTCTTGTATAAATTTGTGAAACTTAAACAATTGTAAAGTTTCATTTATAGGAAGCTATAGATAAAAATTAAACTCAAAACTTTTGTTAATTAAAAAAATAAATTAGTAATTATAATTTAAAAATTCTTAAGTTTAACTTTTTTAACACATTCTTTCAACTTTAATGTGAACTATAACACAGAAGTCTATATCACTGACCCTGAGTCAAACCTACCTTTGAAAAATAATTAATATAATTATTCCATTTATTTGAAGAAATTTGAAGATTTGAATCAAAGACGTCTTCTTTTACGATACTTTTAACTTGATTACCGGAATATCGAGAGAATGAGTCAGATTCAATAATAAAATTTGTTTTAGTAATGTATACTTTGTTTTGAATAACTTCATCCTTCCAACTATCCAAACAATTCTTTGATTTTAAATCAGAACAATTAGGAAGCCAAAATGTAACTGAATCTATAATCCATTCCCAACTATTTCTTGTTGCGGTATTGTTTAAATCTTTTTCTGAAAGACCTCTATTTACATAAGATTCATTACAAATTTCAGAGTCTCCTGAAATTGAATCTAGTAGAATATTTTCAATTTTCTCTTCAAGTTCAGTTTGTGAGCTGCCTTGAGAGGATGATGAATACTTGAGATTCGATTTACTACTAAATAGATTCTGTTGTTTTGAAGTAACTAAAGCTCCCGGTAAATTAGCTGCTATTGCAGCTGATCCCAATAAAGTAATTAATCCGACAGCATAAGTTGCAATGCATATTGAAGATACTCCAAGTACTGTATGTACTAATGCTCCTAATTGTGTTGCATCTAGGAGAGTATTTAATTCTGTATAAGAAAACCAACCCCTTTTTTTTGCTTCTTTGTAGGCAATATCTTTCTCTAGCCTTTGAAGTCTTTCCCAAAAATCTTCATTTTTTACAAAGACTGTCCATTCCTAAAAAAAATAAGTCATTTTATCATTTTATTATAATTTTCATAGGACTGATCTTAAAATTTAATAGAAATTTATAATGGACATAAATACTTTTGTTAAAAAACTAAATAATATTAATTACCTGAACAATAAACAATATTATTGTTCCTGGTAAACTATTTTACATTTAGAAAAAATAGTCACATTTATAAATGATCAATGTTAATTATAAAATATTTCTTACAATGGCTTTCAGGAAGTCTTTTTCCAAACGATTCATCTTAGCAGTACTTAGTTTTCCAGAATAGGCCCACTCTGTATTGAATACTTCATCTTCTTCTCCATCATCATTTAAAAATTTACTTGCTACCATCTGGAAAATAAAACAATTTTTCTTTGATAAAAATATATCTTATGCTGCTATGAATTTAAGGATGTTTTCCAGCTCTAATACAACCCCATATAAGTTAAAATTTAAATTATATTTGTCAAGCTATAACAGCAAAAATTATATTACATTAGAAAGCAAAATTTTTTTTTATTAAAAAATTTTATTTTACAAAATACTATTGTTTTCTACTATAATATACTTTGTACTATTACAATTCGAATACAATATAAATTTTAATCCTTATAATAAGGTCATATTAGAGTTAAAGAATATATACTTCAGAAAAAAAATAGGCTGTGAATGTATTATTATTTAAAAGTGACTTAAATAGTTTAATTTGTTTACCAAAGTAACCAAAAATAGTTCTGAAGGTGCAACTCTTTGTAGGTATTCTGGATTACAATCTTTTAATCGTTCAAGATATAATAATGCTAAAACAAGAGAACATGGAGAAACGCAAGCATTTCGAGAGATTCTGCTTGCTTCTTCAACATCTAGTCGTTCCTAACTTTTTCCATTCTTAACTTCAGTAAATATTTCAGCGGCAAGTTCTGTAACACATTATTCACAGTACACAAAAATTAATTCAGTCAACAACAAACCACGATAAGATAAGTAATCTGCAATAATTATTTTTATAATCTACTAACCTGTTACTGGCAAGCTCAAACAATCTGGCACAGGGAATTTCGTATAATATAAAGTTTTCGATATGCGACTAAGAAACTCGTCGTGTTCTTCAACTCCCTAAAAAGAAATTTGACGATAATCGTTTAAAAATAACACGTTTAGCATTGCACCAAAGTGTAAATAAGAACATAACTTGGGAAGTATTTATTAGACTTACCGTAAACTTAGTATATGACCTCTTGTCCTTACAAATGCGCTTCATTTTCGAAACAATCAAGTCGCGAGGAAATTGTTCCTCGAATTAAAAAAAAAGGACAGGTAGTTTCGGGAGAAAACTGAATCTTGAAAGGGTATGTCAATTCGATAGAAGTAACCTAAATCGACAAACACGACTACTGAGAAAAACGGAAAAGGTGGACTAATAAGAAGCGGATATTAGAGTAGAGTAGCTGAATATAGCTATAAAATTAGGCGATCAAAGTACCAACTTAATTTGGGTCTAATGCATTGGTAGTTGGTACTTGTACTCGGTACTACTTGGCGGTAAATTTAAAAAGTGGTTGTACAAAATATAATGTGAAAAAAGTTCAACTGTTTTTTTAAATAAAAAAATAGATACATTAATAATGCTTTTCAAATACTGATAGTCAAGCATTTGATAAGGTCGTTGAATTGACTCGGAAAATTCAAAACAAATTTTTAATACTTAAAAAAAGTTTTAAGAAAAAAGTATATTTTACAATAATTAATTAACATATGTATAATTCTTATTAAAATTAAAATACTATAATATAATGAATTCTCAAAGATGAGTAAAAAAGAAAAAAAAAAAGATTTTTTATTTTAAACGAATAAATAAAAATACTATACAGATTGACGTGACTGAATTAATAATTAAAAAATTTTATAATAAAAAAATTATTTTACCTTTATCTATATACTTATACTTTTAGACGTTATACATATAGTTTGTCTATTTATATTCTAATATTAACAATAACATTTGCAAAAGTAATTACCTTTCAAGGAAATTAACTTGAATGGATACTTTCACGACAAAGTGCTAAAAAAGTTCAACTTTAGAATAAAAGCAATTAAGCTTTTGAAAGTACGAGTTGAATGTACCACGTTATTTCTTTCAGTTCTAGTTAGGTGTTGTTTTTTACTTTTAAAGTATCCTCAAGATTTCTGAAACTTGTGTAACGATCTGCAAGAAGTTTTAATTCCTTATTTAACCTTGCGGCGACCTTTGAAAGTGCGTGTTTTTTATATATGTATATATATTTTATAATTATAAATTTTTAATATTTACAATAATTATTTAAGGCAAGAAAAACTGTAAGTGAATGCTAGTCGAATAATAAATGTAATATTGTCGGGGCGGAACTAAAGTAAATAATTATCACCTTTTTACGTTCAATTGAAAATAATCAATTCGAAAAGTTAAGCCATTAATCTTTTCTATTTGGCGAAAAAGCTCGAAAGTACACCTTCATTTTGAAGGAATAAATCCAGCGCGGAGTGGCAAAAATACAGCGTCCCACACCCATATAAACACATAAAACAAGCTCCGCGGGTTCGCATTCCCGCGATATTATCTCGCTCGCTGCGGGCATAATCCTCGCGGCCGATAAATCACGAATTCGTCCAATTTAGCCATAATTTAAGCAATTCAAAACTCCCACTTTACGACTTATAACTCGGTGTTTGTATTTTCCCTGGCAAGGGAGAGTCGCAGCCGGCGGCGGCGTCGCGACCAGTTGCATAAGAAGTCTCATAATGCCAAATCCTTGGCACTGTCGCTCGAGATAAGCTCTCTGGCTCCGCTGGCTATTATGCGACGAGGAGATAGATGTATTGTATCGTGTATACGCGGCGAGGCGCGCAAAAACTCGAGCCGTCGAAGCTGCGAGTGCCTTACTTGGCCGGAAATCTTTGCGCGTTCGAGTGCAATCGAGGAACGACGTCTAGCCGCGCTCCTTTCCAGAGGATTTTCGAGGATTTAAGGGCCGATTTATTTTTCTGGATGCTCAAGGCGCGGAAATGAGAAGTTAATGGATTGCGCGGATTAGTTTTTATGGTAATGGATACGCTAAGCCCGCTTGTTTGCATTTTAAATTGAGTGCTTTATTATTGCCTGAGAGATTCTTTTATTACGAGGAAGCGTTTCTAAGTAAATTATTAAGGAAGGAATAGATTTGTGATAATGATGGTTTTCCATTCTTTTCGATTGAATTCTTTTACTTTTTTTTTTTTTTTGTTTTATCTTATTTAACGTCGACTTTTACGCTACCTTACGGCTTGCCAAATAAAGGTGCTTGCTTATAAAGGTGACTTCCGAACCACCTGAGCTTGGGTGTTATTAGACATTTTACTTTTTTAAATGTTGAAATGAAAATCTCCTTTTAGGCTTTGCAGTTCTTTTATCTAAATGACATGATAGATAATTATGAAATCATAAAATGTGTAATTAAACATTTTTATTTCCAAAGCCATTGATCTTCCTCCGTAAAAGAATGTATTTTTTCAAATAAAAATATGATTACCATTAATTTCGAAGTAATACAAGCACTTAAAATGTATAGCAATAAATTATAGTGTCACTGGAAAGTCGTTCCTTTCCTGACAATTGAACGTGCATTAAATTCACTTACTGAACTCGGCGGTTAATCGTCCGCCATACGTCAAGATTTATCGCTGTTCGCTAAACTAATTGCTTGCAATTCTTATATTATTGTAATAATCGCTGAAGGATTTCATGATTTGTACAGCTAGAAGACAATAGAATTTTTTCAAATTTTTCTAAAAATTTCATCTTAATAAACTGAAAACGAAAAGAACAAACCTTCAGCAGCGTCCGTTTAATAAAATTTTTAAATAAAAGCTAAAATATAAAAGCCACTTTATTTAAATACATTCTTTGAAATTAATAAAATTCAGATGAGCAAACGAATTCATTTACATATTTTAACGCCATTATTTACTCTGATAAATAATATATTTTTTATCACAAGCAAATATTTGGGTTGTAATGCTCGATACGAATCATTTTTAAGATATCTAAGTACTATAAAAATATTTTATCTTTAACATATACAAGGCGATGAATATATTGAAAAAATTTGTGTATTCCAACTACAATCTCGCCGATTTCAAAGTGCGATGCACTTTGAAGAGAAATGATTTTAACAAATGCAATATTCTCGCTCAAAGCTTTATATGGAAAAATGCGAGTTATCGCAGATAAAAGGAATTTCTTTCATTATAAAGAACAATTAAGTTATACTAATTTGTTTATTCTGGTCGTAGATATTTAAGAATTTGCATTTAATTCTGTTTGTAATTAAAATACAGATTACATAATTAAGTAGATTCAACGAATCTTTTTATTCGTGATATTTTTAACATGAATATAAAAAAGAATAAACGATTAAACTAATTGTTTAAATGAAAAGTTCTTATGACCATTTGAGCTGGAAGAATGCACGAAATTAATGCCACTTAAAACGAATGCGCAGAGGGCAGCTGCGTAAAGCATATATTCAGTGTACGCGATTCTTACAATTAGATTTCTTGAGCGCATTCCCGTGTATTTGTCTCGATTTTTATGACCGCCAAAGCAAAACGCACTTGTGGATGGAGATTTCGTGTTACTCTGTAAGCACATCTTATACACTTTTGAAAATAGTAAAACTACGTTTCTTACTTTCGTAATGTACATTTACTTACAATATGGGTTTCGGCTTTTTCCAAGGAAAATATCTTTGAATCTACCGTTAAATTTAAGTCAATCAATTTAATTATTGATTAACATCAAAGAAAATATTATCTTAAACATTTTTTAATTAATAATTTTAAAAAATAATAAATCGATCTTTATACCAAATATATATACTTCAAACTATTAAGTAATAGTAGAGGAATAATAGATGAAATTGAACGATAACAAGAGTAAAATTTCTTATACTTACGTAAAAAGCTCTTTCTTATCTTTTGATACGCACAAGTTAATGCACATCGAGCTTATAATAAAACAGCTGACTGCGTGTACCCAGGTTACATACGCACGTACGTAACGTACATTTGTTATCTCATCAAAAGACTTTTCAAACACTTTTTACTTTTATTAAACCAAGTCGGTTAAGTAGTTTGACAATAAGTTAAACTTTATACTTTAACTATGTCACATTATAAGCGCTTAATAAAATACATTTTTATGCAGGAAAATTGTTATTCACGAAGTATAGTCTACGTCTTGCAAACAGACGTCATCTTTGCCAAATATTAAGTTTCTTAAAATAATTTTAGTTTTCAAAACAGCATTGCCATCAAGTGACCTGACTCATACTAATATTGTTTCCATGTGAAAGCGTAGCCCAAGAAGATCCGAATAAGCAGAGAAAAAGGGCAGCACAGCAAATTAACGCCTCTATACCAACAAGTTTATTTAACCCCAGGCCCTAACAAATGTAGTTTAAACCTGTGTTCTCATCGGGGCAGAAAGGCGATCGGGTCGATATCCCGAGTCCTTGTCGTAAACGAAAATCGTAAAAATCTAGCAAGCTGTGCTTACACGGGTCTAAGAGAGGACAGCGTTCTGGGAGACCTTCGACTCTCTCTCTCTCTCTCTCTCTCTCTCTCTCTCTCTCGGAAACCAGTTTTTCAAAAGCAAATAGCGCGTACGCTTAGGTATATCCCCTCCTCTGCTCCTCCGCATCTCGTCGCTCGTATATCTTTTTTCATTAACGCCTGCCTTCTCCCTTTCTCCCTCTTCTCTCTTTGCCGAGAGGCAGAGAGCCTCTCGTTCTTGCCTCGATCGGTGAGTCATCCGAGCGAGCTCCAGGTAAACATCGCAACGCCCATAGCTCCGTGCCAGGTAGATCCGTTTGAGGTTTTTCGAAGTTTCGCAATCGAGCGCCGCCGCCGCGAAATCACGCGCTTTGATGGGGGCTTTGAGATACGGCCTGCCTGGCACTTGCGATTACTGACGCTTTGCGATAGTTTCTCGTTATTTACGCCGGCTTGACAGCTTCTTTTTTAATACCCACGGTATGCAATATTGCCCCCGTGAATTACGCTTTATTGGGAGCGAATCAATTTCGACAATGCATCATTTATAAAAAGTATATTGGGTTTACGTTTGGTAGTTTCAGGCTTACTCATCGCTAGTAATTGTTTATCGATTATGAATTAATTATTACATCGTTAATAAAAATTTATTGTACAATTTACTACTTTTTGCAGTAATTAATTTGAATGATTAGCCGTAAACATTATCTAATGGCCCACTGACCCACCGCGACTGCAAGAAAAACCTTATATAATTTATTTTTACTGCTCCTTTCTTCGACTTGTAATATAATTTGTGTAAAATTCATTAGAAATTCACAGCAACGAACTATAAATAGTTATTTTTTCGTTGACTCATTCAAGATTTGTTTTCGCAATGAAAACGCTTATTTAGTTATGTTAATGAAAAAAAAGCGTACTTGTTTATAAAACGAAAGTGTAAACGGCAGTAGCACAATGTCAAAGATAAAAAAACAATTTTCGATAAAGAGCCCGCGAATTTCCCCGCTGAGCAAAGCGATTTCCCCGCTGAAGCAACGCCTCGATTACGTAGCATTCTGACCTAATAAGTCCAGGATTCTCATCTCCTCGCGCACGCTTTTCCAGGCACGTAGACACACGAGCGCGCCGAGTAATCGGCATCGCGAACTATTACGCCACGCGGAAAAACTATTATACGCACACAATCCCGCCGGTATTGTTGAATGGGCAGCTGCAGCTCGAAGGTCGTCGGCGCCTGCAACAACGTGTGTGCATACATCTACGTGGGGCAGCGGCGATAAATCGGCTTGGACGCTCTCTCGAGCGAAACGAACCCGCAAGAAATTTCGAGAGACTCCGGCCGCGTTCTCTCTTTCTCTCTATCCTTCTTTCTTCTTTTATTAATATGTTTCTTTCGCTGCGGTTTTAAAATGCGACCTTCTCCCGCCCGCTCGTGATGATCTGTTTTTCGTCGGCGGGATGGCTTTCTTGCGAGGCTCCTCGGGAGACTGGAGAAAAAGTGCGGAGCGTCGCGGACGGGAGATGCGGTCGCTGAAAAAAAGGATGTATTTATGAGATTTCGCCGGGTTTTTGCGGTTGCAGGGCTGGGATATGTCGACGCTCTAGTCCTTTTTTTGCCTCACGGGGGATGAGACTGTTTCTTTGCACGCATTGCTCAACTTTTTGGGAGCAACAGTTGTTTGACTTGTGTGCGAAGATGGTTGAGAAAAGTAGATTGCTTCGTCCTTCTATTTTTTCCTCCTCGTTCGTTAATCTTCCGAGATTAGAGAATGAATGTCGTAAATTAAAAATCAAAAAATTTTCAAGATACCTTTTAAATATTTTCTTATTACCTACTCGTAATTTTAAAATTTCAAAGAATTGAAAAATTCGTTAATTCCGGTGTACTATTTACGAGGCCAGCGCAGCTCAGGGAAGGGGAGCCGCTTCAAAATCGGCTCAATAGACCACTAGAAAGATCCCGAGCGGCGACTGAAGGATTCGCGGTCGATTCTTAATCCTCACCATAAGAGCACACGAGGTGCACTTTAAAAATGCCTTTTAGAGGATTCAGTTTCGCCGATCCCCTTTTGCTTCAGCTTGAATTCCACCTGCAGGCGATTTTAGTTTCTTCCGCACCAAGTGAATCGAAAGCGATTTTCCAGGCTTTTATTATAAGAATTGAGAAATTAAGTTTTAACGGTTTAGTACCAACAACGTTTAGCGTTAAATCGGCTGAAATCGTTTAAAAATACGTTTACAAAACGTGTACATACTACATCATACACCTTATTATCGACGCACCTTTCAACAGGCCAAAAATTGCACAATTATTTCCCTGTTCTTTTCGCGCTTCTTTACCTTTCTTTCCTTTTTAATCTACATCTTTCTCTCGTCGCCGCTCCTCGGCGAGATAAGTTATCGCCGTCATTAGAAGAGCGGCGCGCTGTTCGCGCGTATTATGATTGTACATTCGCCAGGGAATTTTCGAGAGCGCAGCGCTCGTGCCCTCCTCCTTCTCTCTTTCGGCGGAGGGAGGCGGGAGGAAAAAAAGCGGCGCCCGGAATTCGTGGCTTTTTCACGAGCTTAGCCGTAAATTTTTTCATAGCCGGGGAAATTAATCGCGAGAGGTCTCCATCATTTTAATCTGCGATCTAGTTTTTCATTGGGCCCTCGTAGATTAGCGCGCTTTTATTTCGGGGGAATGCTTATTTACGATGCTTCGAGTAGTTTTTTCAATTATGAGAAAATAAATTCCCGCCTGCTGCCCGGCAGCTGCGCCATTTGATATCCGTAATATCGCGGCACTACGCGGCTCGAATAAAAAATATCACTTTGCTCCCGCGTCGATTGAAAGAAATATTTTTTTCAGTTCACGTCGCGAGCGCGAAGGGCGGCGCCGCGGCAAAAGGGAAAAGCGATTTGCCGCACTTCTCGCGAACGAAGCAAACTTCATTTTCTGCCTCTCGCACGTCCTCCTTTTCCTTCAACTCGTATTTTCAAACAGCTGAGCAGGCAGTGCACATAATCGCGAGCGCGTCGATAAGTTAATTTTCTAACGACGCGGATCGCGACCTCTTTTCTATTCGCTTTTTACTTCTCGCACTCGGCGGCTTTATTTTTTCTTCTCCTCCGCGATTACACACTTTGAGCGGGGAGAAAAATTGCGCGCGGATAATGAGATGGGATTTTCCGAGCTACCTGACGCCAGCCGCCGCGAGCTTTCGAATAATTATGTCACATTTGGAAGTATCTGCCTGATGTTTAAAGAGGCTTTTTGTCGAGTAATGTATGGTTAGAGAGGTGTGCATAAACCGTTCGGATAAGCTCGGCTGAGCTTTTTTCTCGAGGAAATGAGAGTTTCTATGCAAATCGCAAAGTCGAGTCGAGATTTAAATATGGTTTACGACGGGTTTTTGCCTGTTATAGAATTACGAGAAAGCATTTTTATGAAAAATTTAAAAACTTTTCTTATAGTTTTTTTCAATTTACCGAATGAATCCCCAGCTGACTCCATATTCTAATAATATGCTTCCAAGATAAAAGAATACTGTTCGCTTCGCGAAATAATGTTTAATTTTTTTTAATTAAAGTTTACGTTTTTGCATCGCGCAGAACAATAATTTACTTTATGCTAAAGTTTCCTACAGCTACGTAATTATATTCTTTACGAAGTAATCTGAATAAATATTGCGCAACAGGATAATCGACTCATTATTAAAAAAGCTTTATGATCACGCTTATTTTCAAATGAGTTAATTCTCTCCCGGAAAATGACGCCACGATCGACGAGGCTGTAAAATCGAGCCCCCAAATAGTTCTTCCAACAAAACGCTCCTAAACAAAGGAGCTTGCGCCTCCCGCTTGTAAAAAATGCACGCAACGAGCAAACAACGTGCATCCGCGGCATTCGAATTCGGCGCGTCGCGTGCGTCCGCATGTGCAGCGCGGCCCATAAAATCCAGATATCCGCCGGCGGAACACTCGGTGCATTTATAATCTCGCGGATGAAAAAAAAAAAAAAAAAAAAGAAGCGGATGCCGTCTAGAAAAGTCGATGAACCTGTTACGTCGCATGCCGATGACGCAACGCGAGAGCGGATCTGCGCTCGGTGCAGTCGCGCGCGATTATATTATGCCGCGAATCTTTTCCGCGATCCTTGAGCCGGCCGCGCGGCAATGGCAATGACATTAGTCGGGACGTTTTGTTATTTATTGGCCGCGATCCCGAGATTCTGCGGTATTAGTCGCCGGGCATTGTTAGAGGTGCGCTGATCAAGTCCGGCCGGTAATCTGCTGCGATTGAAATCTGACGAGAGGATGATGATTTGTGGCTCGTTGGCACGAGGTTGCTCTTGTTTTTGTTTACTTGGTCGGGATGGATCGAAGCGATGGAATGCGCGTTTCTTTTCTTGGGTGTGGACGCTGCGTAGAGTCTTGGCAGTGCTGAGGCTTTAATCGAGGGAGTTGCTTTATTGTAGAGAGGCTGTTAAAATTGCGTTGAGTAACGCGATTGATGTATAGGTGGGGAAATTTTGCTGCATCTCACGAGTTAAAATAAGCAATATTGCTTGACACGTGGCAAACGATATTTTAATTATAAGATGTAAGAAAAGAACTTTTTAGCGTATGTTTATTTAAATTTTACATGAATTATTAGCGGAGACGTCAATGTCAAGTTTGAATAAAAAAGAACATTTATCAAAAAGTAACAGCAAATTAAATATTCCCTCATTACGAAAAATTTTTAAAAATTTTTAAATTTTCTTGAAAAGAAGTCTTTAAATCAATGACGCGTGTGAAAAGTCAAACTGATGATATCAGCTATTCAAAATTCAAATTAGCGTGAATCTTCAAAACTTGAAAAGGAATATTTTTCACCTCGAATGCGGAAAAAGATAAGTTCGATCGATAAGATATGCAGGATACTAAGTAAGTAGGCAAGAAGAGTAAAAGATCATTTTTGAATAAACAAATGTAACTTTATTTTCTCTCATCGACAATAAGAATCACGAATATATGCGTAGGAATAATAATATTAATAATAACCTAAGTGCGATCACGCCGATCGTCGCCGATGCGCAATTTTAAAACGGCTTCGTGTGTATAAAAGTATAAAAAATAATTTAGCGACGGCGATCGCGTCACTCGCTGCTTACATCCTACAATACAATAGACGCATCACTCTTTTTTCCTTCGCAGAGCGTACAATTGCGCATTACATAATAACGGTACAGAATAATTGACACACACGCAGTTCCCATTTATTCGCGATATACAATAAATTCGCGCGATTCTCGCAAGCACACCACGCGCAATAGCAGAGAAAAGTCGAATTTACATATATGTACACAGACTTGCGACTCATGCACACGATTATTGAATGACTAGTTGAGATCATGCGGCGAGAGTTCGCTGAATAAACCCGCCTTTAAATCGATTTTATTGGGCGTCAAGTCGATTTAGCGCTCCGGAGAGTGTGTGTAACAACGCCGCGCTTATCGAAGCCGATAGCAACAGCCGTTGCCGCTTCCTTGGGAAAAGGAGGAGCGAGCGATAGCTAGACGTTGTCTTTCCCCTTTTTTTTCTTATCGTCTTTGGCTGGTTAGAAAGAAGCGTCGAAGAGAGGCGCGTTCAAGCTTTTTAAGACTAGAGTCAAAATTGAAAATTTGCCCATTGCGGGAATCGTTGTCAACGTTGTCGAAAATTGTCAATTGCAGCCGTTAAAGAAGATACGTTAAATTTCTCAGCGCTCTCTCTCTCTCGACGAATCAGCGGAATTACAGCACTCCCTTTCCTCGTTACACAAATTAAATTACGATAATCGCAGTAACGGGCAACGGTCTCCCGTAAATTCTCGAACTCAACATCATTCTCGCGAAAACTCTCAAACAGCCATTAATACTACGAGCGGTACAACATTAATTGCGCAACTTCGATAATCAGGAGAGAGGAAGAAAGCCGAGATTCAGCGCGAATCGCTCGTAAATTTCGGAGAAAAATCGTTAAAAAGAATCAACAGCAGCCGAAATCTCGCGTGTCTCCTTTTACGACCCCCCGAGCTTCGCGTTCGTAATACTTTCTCGCCTTTAACGATCGCACGAGCTGACAGCTAGCTAATAATTTCACGCGCGATATAATTCGAGTTCGTTAGGGGGGAGGGAGGGGCGGAAAGTTCGCGCGCGACATTCGGCAGTCGGCCAGTTTTTTTCGGCGGCTCACGTACGTATGAAATAACACTGGAATGACTTTTACGCGGCCTTTTTCGCGCTCCGCCGAAAGAGTCCGGGTCTCTTTCGTTTTTACGTTTATTGCGCGTAGAGCAGCGCTCTGTTGTCGCTCCTTTTCTTTTTTTATCTCGGCTCTGCTTTTTTTTTGGCGGACGTGCACGACGACGAGATGTAAACGAGCTGCTGCTCTCTCTTTTTTTTTTCTATGGCTGATATCGCCAGGGAGAGGAAGGTCGCGCGAAGCTGAAACGCCGATAGAGCCGCACTCCGGGAGGCGATGCTACGGCGATAAGCGCTCTTTTCGTTTCGGAGTAGATTTTTTAGGAGGGTACACAAGTGCTTCTCGCTAAACAAGATCAAAATTGCATTTTATAATTCCGCACGCCTGACGGCTCCTCTTTTCAAGATCGTGCTCGTGCTTGCAGCAAAAAATTTCTATCTTTTGCGAGTTGTAAAAATTGTTCAGTTCGACTAAAAATAGCTCGCAGCGCTCGCGTATTTCTCTAAGCTCGTTTCGCCTCGACTTATTTCAGCCTAAGTGTGTTTAGCTTACCGGCTGCGCTGGGTTTATTTTTAAAACCAGTATGCAAACATAAAACTATAAATAGCCAAGCTAAATCAGCGAAGTAGGAGGCTCAAAATCATTATCGTTCGAACTTGCGAAAATATTAAAGACAAACTTTTTGTTTACTTAAAAGAGCTGATAGTAAAAAATGCTCGCGTAAAAGCTTTTTGCTCAAAGCTGCACTAACAAGTTCGTAAAAAAAAAGGTCCAGTTCAGATTTACAGTACGGTGTAAGTTTTTCTGCAGTTCAGAAATAAAACTTGCACTTAGCATCTTCATCAAGTGCGATACGGTCTAATAAAATATTCCATTAAAAAAATCATGTTTTTCAGCTTTTATTAAAAAATCATATAAAAAGGTTGAAACATTTACACAAACGTCAAGCCGGCGGTGTCTCGTTCGCGCGAGTCCATCAGCGGCGTCAAGGCAGCGACAGCCGCGCCTCGGCGAGAGCTCCCTCGGCGCTCTGCCCATCGTAATTACCCGCGTAAACAAATTCCAGGCCGCAAAAAGCGAAACGAGAGCGCGCGGCGTAAGGATGCGGCGACCTTGTCCGATCCCGCGAGAGTCGCGGCTGATTGAGGTCAAACGCTGTGCTGCTCTTTCTTTCCGACGAAAACGTCGCCAGCCCCTTTACTGCCGGTTTTCTGGCTCGAGGATGCGCGAGCGGGCCCTGACCAACTGACCATATTCGCGCTGGCCTTTTTTACTCGCCGCTGGGAAGGAGTACGCCTGCCTATTATACATTACGCTTGCGCTCCTTGTCATGTATTTTATACGTTAGAGGATTATACCTAGCTTTCTTAAGAATACGAGAGTGCTTTTGCGAGCTGCAGTTTTACATTGTTCGGTTAGCGAGGTTGCGCAAGCAGCTGTTCAATGATCCTTTCGCTTTTCGTCCGAAAGCGCGAACGCGCTTGACGAAAGTCTGTCCTCTAATGGCGTTATTTCGCATTAGTCACGAAGCGGCAGCTGCCCCGACTGACGCAATTACCGCTGACGTTCTTTCCGCGTTCGATCAGCTGCTGGGATTAATTCGCTTTCGGCGAGTTTCCTTTCCTTCGGAGCTGCACGCGAGCGCGCATTAGTCACATTAAGTTGATAAAAAAGGAGAAGCAAGCTCCCGCGAAAAAGATGTCCATTAACGGCGATGAGTGTACAGAAAAAGAGCAGCGGGTCGAGGTGCGATTCGAATGGCATCGAATATTTCGTCGGCTAGTAAGGTGGATATTTTTGAAGTCGCTGATTTGTATCGGACGTTTTTGCCTTTGAATCACCGAGCATTGAGTTTTTAGTGACCGATGTTGCGGTGGAACAAAGATCATTTGAATAATGAGAACGTCAGGTGACCCGGAGTAGATATATAATCGTTAAAAACTCATTAGTCCTCGTAACGACATAATTGAAGACGATAGAATTTAAAAAATGATCTCTGCTCCACCGAAATTGCGGAAACTATTATCATACGAGACGACGATTACAAAGAACTTTACTAATGCTGCGCTCGACCACCTCTTTTGTTCCATCGGCCAATTCAAAAACTTGAGCGCCCTCTTATTTTTTATAATAATCAAGACTTTTTTTTTCGCAGTGGCGCGCAATTCGAACTACCCACGTCCCGTCGCGCAAAAATGATTTCTAATTAACATTAAGGAAGCAAGGTTGCATCATCCTTGTATCTTCGAAAGAACGCTTCTTGGCTCGCACAAGAAAGACATTAGGCAGAGGAAGTGTTTTTCACCCGAGCACCTCTTACGAGGCGGGAAAGATTCTCGCTCGGTCCACTCGTTAACGTTCGCGGCGTCTCGTCATTGCTGCCCGGCCGTGCGATTAACGGCGCACTCGTTTTTACACACAGTTTGATATATACGGCGCTTGTCTATCCTATTCTATAATATCAATTTCTCTAATACAGTTTTTTTTTGCGGAGGCTCGACCAAGTCAGCCGCTGTCTATCCCATCAGAAGAATATTCCGTCGGCGAGCGTCCCGCAGAAACTCTCGGTTATTGCGATATTTATATGGGTAATTCGCGTTGTTCCGTCGACAAAGTATCATCGGAGGAAGAGGCCCACTGGCCGAGAAAGTCTCAGTGGTGAGCAAGGGCAGATTCGAGGCTTGGAGCCTCACTCGGCGTCCGCGGTGGTGCCGGTCGCCAGCTCCTCCTTGTCGTCGAGCGGCTCGGAGGGAGACGGGGCGCGCTCTTGGGATGTCCGCGAGCGCGACTCCTGCCGTCACGAGGCCGGTCGCCGAGACCTGGGAGGGACACTTTCGGTGTCTCCGGTTGAGAGTAAGAGTAGCCTGGTACCCACGAGCCGCGACTTGGCGACCAGCAGGACGTGCTTCTACGCGGGCGGATGCTGCTGCTGCTGCCTGGGAAGCTGCTGCTGCTGCTGTTGCTGGGGCTGCGGGGCTGCGGGGTTGTGCACGGGCACGGTGATTACGTAGATGTCGAGCTTTTCCGGCTGCTGGTGAGCGGTTTTGTTGTCGCCGGCCAGGTCGGCGTAGTTTACCGAGTCGTACGGCGGCGGGGCGAAGAGGTGATACGGCGGCGGAGGTGACTCGGTAGCTGGCTGGGCGTTGATCACCTCGCCCCGCTGGGTATAGGGGACAGTCAGGGGACGAGCTCCTCGGCGGCAGCACCATTCCGAGCAGCTGACGATGAGGAAAAAGGCTACGAGGCCCCCGAAGGACCCGATGTACCAGACAATCGACCATGGATCTAGCGGACTTTGACCGTCGGAGTTATCTGCAAAATAAAATTAATCTATGCTTAGTATTATTTATTAGCAATTGTACTAGAATATGTATGAAAGTGAAAAGTCTGATGGAGATATAAGTGCATAAAAACGTCGACCTGTTTTTATGGCTTAATTATACGCATTTAAAGTGAATAAAACCTTAATCGATAAAACTATCAAAGTAATACCAATTTGCAGCAATTTGTCAAAGAAGGTGAATTTGCAAACTTTAAATGCATTATTTTTTAATGAAAAATGCATATTTGCAGGCCATTAATGGCAAAAAAATAAAATTTATACAAATAGATATATTTAAACGATTTTCTTTGTAATCAATTTCTTGATAATTTGCTTGAAGCTTTTTTGTAATTTAATCATTTTCATAAGCAATTTTTAATTGTATTTTAATGTCGACTTAATTATTACAGCAAAGTTTGTAGTTTGCATCATCCTTCTTTTCAGAGATTATCCCTGACAGTGACTCATTGAGGTCTTGAAACAAAGCAATATAGTTGATGTTATATTTTCTAGTTTCAGAGGACTCAGGGCGAGAAGTGCACGAAATAATTGTTTTTACTTTTCTCAACGTGCTTTCTAAAAGGTCAGTTTTAAAGAAAACTTTAGGGTATTTTCTGCACGCCGTTTCTCGCAGTGCAAATTTGCTTCTTATAAATGGATCACTGACTCCGCAATCTAGAAGCGCATTGGCTGTGAGAACGTTAATCGGTTTGTCTACGTCGGTCGATGGAACTACGTTCTCTGGACAGCTCTCACCGCATTCTCAGCTGCCCAGCGATGGTTTCCCGACACCTAATCATTATTGAAGTAAAATCGAAGTGGTCTTCGGCTGCGATCAAGTTCGAGGAGCGGCTCTAGTAGGAACATTTTTATTTAATTATTTGTTTAATAATAAAATAACGGAAAGATAACTCTTTGAAGTTATATTGCGCCAAATAAAAGTTGATTCACTTTAAAGAGGAGATTATTTTTAAAGTAAATAAGAAAGTGTAAATTCAATTTCATAATGCTATATTGACGGAAACGGCTCGCGTTGATGGATTACACAATTGTTAATGAGGACAATGGACTAGCGAAAACAGAACTGTAAAATGACCTCTCGTAAATAATAAATGTCTCCATATGTCGATTCGCATTACATCACAATTTTCTAATGGCACAAGAATAAAAATCAATATAAATGAAGCCTGTTAAGTTCTTGCAATTGCTCCGAGCAACTTAAATTAATATGAAAGATTCACTGGAATTATAAAAGAAAAATTACAAATGGCCAAAGAACAAGGATTGTTAATTACTCATAATAATAACAATCGATTGTTCGATTGCAGAGAATTGTGTAATGCGCAAGCCATTTAAATACAACTTTTTAAATGTTTTACGCTGCGCACAGCGAATAAAAACAGTAAGTATTCTGTTTGTGTTATATCTACAAAAAAGTGTTTTTCTCCATTTAAATAGAATGCAGTGTAATTTACATTTACATATTCATGTATTCCTGTATAACAGGTTTCTTTGCGCTTCTTTCGTTATAAGCTCGTTTGAAACAGGAAAATTTCGGCCCGGTGTAAACGTATTCATAACGTTTCCTCTTGGTTGACAAAAAAAGGACTAGTCAGTGCTAAAACATGTAAATAGTTTAAGACGAGACGAGTTGACAAAATTATAATTTTTGAGAGTCCTTTCCAGAGATTATTGCCGCGTAAAAGGTTGAAGTCACGTTGCGGCGTTGATCAAGCTACGGGGTTCACAAGCCTAGACAAAGGGACTACCTCCATCCGTCTATAGCGCAGTACAGAATTTTTAAGTGTTGAGAAGTTTAATTAAATTTACAGATTTTATATAAATTAGGCAAAATCTACGACTATACATAATCTGCGCTTAATTTTACACGCATGTATAGATTTTGCCTATACTAAGTATGTCTATTTCTAAGTATATATATTATATTATGATTCACTGAGCCTAGACACGTGGTCGCGTTAATCTTTAATTTTATACAAAATGTCTTGAGAAAGAATTAGCTATCGATAAAACACTCTACATTGCAATTATTTGAAGAATTCTTCCTCATCATTTGCAAGATCGAAGATACTCTTCAGTTATATATGAGATAAAAACTTATATAGCTAATAATAGTTTCGTTAAACAAACGTTAAACATAGAGTTATTGATTCACTGGAAAGAATGAAGTTATGAAGAGTACTTGCCCATGGCGTATCCATACCAAAAAATAGATGATCGGCTATACACCAATGATAAAAACACTGCACGGTAAAAGACGTCCGTCAGAAGGAGAACTTGTTTTTAGGACAGTTGGAACTAAACTGATACAAACTGTCAAGGGAAACTACCTTACAAGGTCTATGTTTTGAAGAGAACTATAGGGGGCGTTTTCACCGATTTTGTGTAATTGAAAAGTGAAAGCGGCTTGGGTTTACTGCACTAGACGCTCAGTTGGCAGCTGTTACTTTAAGTCGCAGGTAATAACTACTGTTTCTGAAGCTGCAGCTGTGTATATATTTTTTTTTATTATTAGCGTTTTGTACACGGGAGAAATGTGATGTACTATTAATTTGAATTTATTAAGATTTAATATTTTTTCAACTTTTGCAAATAATAAATTTTTAGCTTTTTTAAAAATTTTCAATTGCAAAAAAATTTATATTATTCAGCACTAATTAGAAGCATTTTTAGATTTCTTCAAAATTAAGAAATGCATAAAACGTGCAATTCGCAGACTCGCAATAAAAACTCAAAAATTTATAAGATTTTTTAAAGATGACGATTTTCAAATCCTACTATACATAAAACTCCAACTAAACCTGCAATTTTTCCTCCATCGAACCCACATTAAACTACATTACAACCCCATGAAATTCGGCACACGATGCTTCCTCCCAGCAAGAAAAATGTCCCGCGCAAAAAGCCCCTCCTCGCGATAATAACACTAAATAATAAAAGCATCGTCGTCGAATTGAAATATCTCCTTCTCGGGGGAAAAAAGTCTACCGCCCGTCGTAGCTCTCAGTTCCTGGGAAAAGCGATCGCCTTAAAATAAATCGATCGGCGCGTTTTTCCTCGGCGGCAAAAATCACGGGAGCAGCAGCTGAGCTCGCTTTAGGTGACGAGGCAATTACGCGAAGCACATCCGGTCTAATTCGCAAGAAATGACCGGTGCCGCTGCGCCTCGAAGGTGGCTCCTGCGGGTGTCCTATTCCAGGGCCGCGGGATATTGCCGAAATGGGGAAACGAGCGCTACGGGAACGAGACCTTTGGATTAAGACCCCCTCGCGCTCGCTCGAAAGCTAACGATCCGAGTTGGATGTTCGCGGCCAGGCGAGCTCAGAGTCTAATCAGCTTTTATTGGATCTGCCGCGAGCGGATCCGTGCTGCTACCCCAGCTTTTTATGCCCACGCCTGATGAGAGATGCTGATTTTAACAAGAAGCCGAATAACCGGGCTACTGAACTTTCGGCTTGGTTAGTGCTAATGTTTTTAGTCTCGGAGTAAATGAAAGTAGGGGAGTTTGCTAGATTGTTGCCGAGGGTTTCACCGTAGACGATAAATTTACTTTTTACCCTCTGCTTTTTTCCTCCTTCAGTTAGTAAAAGTATAGTAAAAATATATTTTAATTGTTGATTTTAATTGAAAAACTCTTTTCTGAAATATTAGTCGTTGGATTATTACAAAATTGTACTAGACAACATTTTGAAAGCTTTCAACGAACACTTTTGGATCGAACAAAATATTTAAAATTTCAAAAAGTAAGCTTATAAAATTTCCTGTCATAAAACTTTTCAAATGAAAATGAACATTTTATCAGTGTTTTTTTTTTTTGCTTTTAAGTTTGCAAATACCGTTTTATATCCCAAATTGGTTACGCTGATATGAATCGAGTCACGATAGGATTTTCAGAAATATAATAATCTCAATATTTTTAAATTATTGCTTTTATAACTATTTTACAGTAATAATATTTTTCATGTATATTTTTGATTGGAATCATAAAATACTTTCCTAGAAGCACAATTTATTAGACCCAGCCTTTATGAGGGTAAAATTTTGATGCCTTTGATGATTCCATCAACTTTATTTACTCAGCCTTAAAAAAAAGCACGGCCCGAATACTAATAAGTTTATCTGTAAATTGTATTCTAAAGGGATTTTCATGAAAAGCCAAAGGCAAAATCCCTTCAAAATTTCGCATGCAATTTAATTATCCCTGCTCTCCGTTGTCCTGCGCAACTTTATAATCCGAGAACGGGCGGTCTCGAAATTTGCAAGCAAACTAATCCGAGACAATACGCTCGACGTTTTAATAAGAGCAGCCCTCCATGAACCTCACCGTCGGACAAGTCCTTGCTGTTGCGATTTCGGTGTCCCTCGCCTTTGCCGGCGTCGACCTCGTCGAAGTGGAACACGTAGACGGTCTGCTCGTCGTTCCTGCGAGAGCCGACAGGAGGTGGCGGCGGCAGTGGACCCATGGCGTAATCTTCCTCCGAGTCGTCGTCGTCGTCGTCGTCGTCGCCGAGGGCCGGCATCGCTGCCAGCGGACGCTTCTCGACTCCCGGCTCCGCGGTTGACGACGACGTCAGCCCGTGCTCGTAGCCTGAAAGCAGAAGGACAGGAGCTTGAGTATGGGTCGCTATCTAAGCGGCGCATCGCGGAAGCTTTGTCAAAGGATTTAGCGAAGGTTGTGCAGACTACAGTCGATTTCACTTTCTCTAAAATTAACGTGATTCTTGTGGACTAATTTATTTCATTTTAATAAAGCGGTTTTCCAAATGATAAACACTCGAGAATTTGATTTACTTAGATAGAAAAGTTCGGGAGAGTAAAAAAGTTTTTGAGAGAACATCGTATAATAGAGTTGTTTTGCTCGTGTAAGTCGATATATATGAGTCTGGGTATAGTCTTCAAAACAGTTGATTCACCGCAGCTCATTGTTTTCATTCCTTCCGGGCGATGTATAGGCTCTTTGAAAGAATTTTCTAGATAGATCTGATGCATTTTTTATATTATATACAACTGACAACTGATATGCTTATCTGCTTTCATCAAGATAATTCAATAGTTTCTCCATCTGATTCAAGCGCGCAAAAAAAGCGTTCCGTTATGGAGAGAAGATCCTCCCACCCCGAGGAGCTACCCTAATTAGGGGACCGCAATTAGGTCCCTTTACCGCTGGGAACTTTCCGGCATCTGCTCTGGTCCGAGAGCCCAAAGCCGCTCGGACCAATACCTGGAGAGGGGGGGGACTTATGCTCTTCTCTGAGAGGACAACGCCGATGGAAAAAGGGACAACTAGGCTGAACGTAAGTTATACGACTCTTTATAATTTTTTTTTTTTTCTCTTCCATTACCCTCTACAGCCTAGTGTGGCCTAGTAGCGGGGGGCCTTCCACCACCTCTGTGTGGAAGTATTGCCC